>JAWPHD010018559.1:0-39372 GCA_037043455.1 Cyrtodaria siliqua
AATTATAACTGTATGTCACTGGTAAGCATATATTACTTTTATTTCGCTGCTATGATGCACTATTTCAGAATATTGCAAGCCCTAGTATAATGATACTATATACTTAGACATGTATCAGGAAAAATACATGTGAAAATAGAAATGCATGTGCTGTGCCAATGTTTTTTACATGTATGCTTCATTGCAAAATGAAAACAGTTACCTGCATATGTCAACTGGCATTAACAATATATGTTATTTGATTGATAAACTTATTTAAACCAACCCTATTAACAGTTTCGTCCACCTAACTTCCAATGCTTCTGACCACATGAATGCATTATTAATGATTCAAACGGCTTTGTTTATAGAACAGTCATAGACTTGATTTATAAACTAGTTCTAGAATAACAGAAACTCATGTATGGCAATAAAATGAAACAATATGTGAAATTTGATCAGTTGATGACCTTTAACATTTCTTACATGGTGTTATGTAAATTAATTGCCATTACATGAGTAGATGTGTGTGAATCTTCATGGCCTCTATATTTTCTTTACTGGCATTATGTAAATCAATGGCCATAAGACAAAGACAGTTGTGAAGATAATGGGCATGCAAATACAACGTTTCCATTAAATAAATAGGATAATGACCATTAAAGCTAGAGTTTCATTGTTAGAATTCAAAATATTAATGGGTATTAATATATGTCCTGAATAAGTAATGGCCATTTGAAATTATGATTAATTAATTTGATGTCCATTAATTGCAGGACTTGGATAGTCGTTATTAGGCATAAAAATAAATTGAACAAGGAATAATGCCCATTTATTTGTTTATGGTCAATTATTCATTGTACTGTTTTATAAATAATATATTAATGGCCAATTCATTGGTTTATCTGTGTGTTATGGCCATTAATTTTACATATTAATGGTTACATCTTTGTAGCCATTAATATTTTATGGCAAAATAAATGGGTCATTTTAATGGAAATACATGTTTTCATAGTATTTTCATGGGACTTTAATGGAATTGTAATGAGTTCAAGTTGCAGAAGTGTGGCGGCAACGCATTTTGTCCCAGTGCAAGTGTTATAGTGAATGTTTTAAATTTTTTATTTAACGTCATTATGTCCTCAAGATCCACTCTTGCATGTTTTACAACAAGTTTAGTAAAGTCAGATTAAAGTCTCTGACGATAGTTTTAGATTAACGTAAATACATCAAACATGTCGTTTTCAGATTGATATAAATTTCACATATTGATATAAATTTCACATATATGTAATTGTTTGCTAGGTCGCGCCGCTATTTATTTCAAAAACCAATGACAAATGAGTGTGGGATCATTTAGCATAACGAGAAAAACTAATGAATGTGGTGGCAGTTAACAATCAACCACCGTTCAACAACAAAGCAGGTAAATACGTTTTAGTTTGTTATTTGTCCACCGAGTTATTCTGTCCTAATTCATAACTTCTATGCAATGGTGTCGTTATTGTACATCAGTTAATATAGCGAGATAAGTACATATAGTAAATAAAAAAACCTCCTCCAAAGTAAGAAACCACTAAAAACATAAGTGTAATTTTAGTCTCGGCCAGCTAGACCGTATCATGCATATGTCTTACTTGCAGATATCGGTCTGGGCGGATTAGGCCAATTAAAGCGCCCACTACCGATTAGCACAATTTATTCGCGTTTTTTTTTCACGCGCATTAAGGCGACGTTTGCGTGATGTCATGTAACGTACAACGTCAATTGTTGATTCATCAGTTGAACTTGTTAACGTCACTTGCTGCTTCTCATAAGTTAAAAATAAGAGATTATTATTCAATTAACTTAAACATATGTTTTTTGAAAGTCGCTTTTAATCTCTCAAAAATTCGCCAAAATCGCGTAAAACATTATGGCGATTTCAAACGTCCTATATTCCCTAGGCCCCGGTTTTGGATCCGTGTAGCATAGCGTAACTAGGAAATCAGAAGAGGGCCGGATGACCGAGGCTAGTACTTTAGGCATTGGTATTGAAAATGATTCGCATATTGACGAACAGATACAAAGGTTTTCTTCATGGATGGCATAAAATAATCCACCAGAATCCAATAAATTATAGCAAAAGTAAAACAAACGCTACTCGACAGTGACTTAGGTAGGTAAAACTGACGAGTACACGCACTGAAATGCAGCATGTAAAGCGTGTGTCTGAGAACATGATTGATATGGTGCTTTTCTTCGGGACAGTCTTGGTAAATTATAGGGTTTTAAAACATTTAACGTTTTAAGCATATAAATGGGGAAAAAGTAATGCTTACGACCTTAAACTTTAAACCCTACTCCCTTTTTTGATTAAATACATGTCTGAATTGTTTAAGCAAAGCCATGTGTGTGTTTGTAAAAGTACGTGCCTGTTTGCATAAGTTAAATTGAGAAGAAGCCAACCACCATGTTTTTTGTTTTGTTTTAGTTATTTATTTTTTAATAAAATATAGCGCGCCCCTTTAAATCTGAACTACTAGATTATATTAACATATACTAGTAAATGATATTTCATAATACCACACGTTATATCAAATGCTTTTCATTAGGTTAATAGTTTTATCCTCAAGTTCGTGTACAGTAACTTCAAAATTAAGCGTTTTTTCTATCTCATATTTGTAAAATAATATTTGTTTAGTGGTATCGCTTAACATTTTCGATGGAATACCGTGTAACATGGTTAGGTTACCTGAGACGATTATGGAAAATCGTTTGTTTGCTACGTATCCATGCATTTTTAATAGGACTTTATGCAAGTAAACATGTAATTCATTTTTTAAATGTATCTGTTTTATTGTACGGTTTGTTGTGTACACGAATCATAATATGTTACTGATTGTACATTACGTGGTCCCGCCTTAATTGCATTAAGCGTTAAGAAAGATTATATTAGCCGGATTTTATAACGGATATTTCGATAAAAAACAAGTTTAAACATATGTTTTACTGAAAGAAGCGATAACCCGTTTAAAATTACCTTTTTAAAAGTTTTAATTTTGCAATTTTTTAAGCCGAAATGAAGGCTTTATTTCATACCGCAGCCAACCCCGTTTTCGTTTCTTAGAGAAGTGGTTGGATGGGGTATGAAAGTTAATACTCGGACCACGTAATGAAATGCATTGTATATCTGGTACGCTTTTTTAGGACAGCATACTTAACGTGTTACGGGGGCGCGTCCCCCTAATTTTGTAATAATATACCTCACAAAAGTCACGTATACACGACGGTAAAATCTTTTCGACCGTCTCCAGATTATGAAGCGGAACGGTCAAAATTTAAAGTATTGTTTCATGATTGTGACGTCAGAAGATGTATATAAAAAATATTCTGGGCATTTTGTTTGTGTTTTTGAAATTACGGCGAACGCTAATTAAAATATAGTTTTACAGAACTATTTTGAACTATATGACTGTGGACTGAACTATTACTTCAATATATTTGATACGGATAACATTTAATGTTATTTAAAGGGACACTGTCCGTAACGTTTAGCTTATAAAACACACACTAATTATGTTCGCAAACATTACATACCAAACATTACTGAATATTTACTAATTAAAGCAGGATTGTTTGATGGAATTCAGTCGCGGTACAAAAAAAAGAGAAACCATTTCGGGCGTTTGAACTCGCAGCCCAAACTAAAATTAAAGTCGCAGTAATAATAGTGAACGTAAAGTTGTCGACCTAGCTCCCAACTGAGCTAAGCGGGCTATATATATTACGACCTAAATACTATGGTGAAAACCTAATGCGCTAATGGAAGTCACGTGATCGCAGAAAAGGTAAATACGGTGGGTCCCACTTTATTTACAAATAATAATTTAAGCTTTTTTTTTCCAAACTCACGAATGTATTACTACAGACTTCTTAGTGTCTATGCTCATGTTTTCATGTATATATTTCACTGAATAAAAGTCAGACAGTTATTTGGTTATGCTCAATATGTGCTTACTTACGGACAGTGTCCCTTTAAATTGACAAAATGTTGATAATGTCAATGTTTAAAAACTATTTGAAAGATAGCAATTTTGTTTTATGCTACTAACATCAAAACTGGCATAACAATATCAATTAGAATAAAATCCTTCTTACTTTTTTTTATATATATTTTCTTTATTTTTTTTTATTTCCTCACCCATATAATTCCATACATTTGTTTTGGATATAATACATATTGCACATGTGCTTCGTCTCAATGGGCATTATTTTCCTCAGGTTGACAATATTGGCTGTCACCCTCATTGGAATGCCATATTTATATACTGTCACTTTTGCTGAGTGGGATATTTAAAATAGAGCATTCGGGCTGGGTACCCATTCCACATCACGAGAAGTTTGAAATACTTAATTGAAATGCCTTCTCTATGAACAAAAACTAGTGTAGTAAAGTGTCAGTATATACGTATATACTTTGCCTGGAAGAGCATACTATCTGTTTTATGAAACACAATTTTTTGCCCACAGATCCATGTACAAAACCCAGTAAGTATAATGATATGAAGTCTATGTCAGAGTCCACGGGCTTGATAAACAAAATATCATTTTTTAATTTTCCTATGTGCATTGTAAAAAAATGAAAAAAAATAATTCTACAATTTTATTTTAACACGAAAAACTGGTAAGAAAAGTAACCGGTGATACCCGTACTTTTGCCCCGCATTTGAAACCACCAGTGATCATGTTTAAAAATTAAAGTAAAATTAGAAGGTCATGTTATATAGTTTTTTCTGGTCAATGTTCCCACCATGTTCTGTTCAATTTATATTCTTATAAAAAAGTTCTATAGTCACTTGTTATTCATCTAGTTCAACTCACTCACCAACTTGTTACCTATTTAAGTTGAAACACAAATATGTATGGTTAAACAGAATCTGTATCATTGTTATTTTCGAAGTCCCTGATGTCCTGAGACGCTGGGAGTTAGCTGTAACATGTTACTGAAGTCACAACATATTGGAGGAATTTATTGAAACACGTTTCTAGTCACATATATAATATTTTTTTTACAACATTAATCAGAAATGCTTAAACGAACAAGATTAGAATAATCAGACGGTGTACAATATTGTTTTATTTTTTTATGAATCATGAATCAGCAATACCTCATACGGACAATACTAGCATCAACTTCAAGAAAAATATGTCTAGTAACATTTGTGTCTTGAGGGAATAAGGTTATTTGGACCCACTAAATTCGAAATTCCCAGGATTACCAGTTCAGCACAATATCATATCAACGTGCATGTCTGACTGTTGACAGAGGTGGATCGATGGCGACATTAACTGAACTGTTCATTGGAGTGGCTCAAAATAAGGGCTAACACGAAAATATAAATGTGTTTCTGTTAATCTGACCGACAATGCCCAATTTCTTTATTTGATTACAATTATGTTTTCTGAATTTTATTGGATTATAAAGTTTGTGGAATAACAGATTGCAGGAGGTGTATATTACTGGTTCTACCCATGAAAGTGAGTGGTCTGTCTCCACCAAAAAAACTAACAAACAGATACATGTATATATATAACCCCATATATGTTGAAAATGACTTGCACCATAAAAACAATACAGGCTGAGAGGTGCGCATATTAAAGGGACATGCAGCAATCTTCTTTTTTTTAAATCCAAAATGTTATAACGTACAATTTAAATATATGCAAGAGGGTGCAAAGTGAAATCAATTGATTAATCAACTGATGTGCTAATTGTAATGCTTGATAAATACTTAAAAATGCTGTGTGACCCGTTAAAAAACAAAAATAATTATTGTATGATGCAATTTAATTTTGTATGTAATACCTTTTATATTTGGGATGATTTGATGTAAATATTTGAATTAAAATGTAAATCGAATACATAATTCACTTCTATATCTGACTTGTTACATATGTTTTACTTAGTCATGAAATATAATATTTAAGACCTTAATATGTACCTTAAATGTTTATTGTTTACCATCGAATTGTGAGGCGGTATATGGTGTTAGTCATCTGTGCGTCTATATCCTTCCACATTTTTTAACCAGTTGTTTCGAAACTTTACATGATGTTAATCTAAGATGTCAAAAGGTGCATATCGATTTTGCATCAAAATAATCTTTATTTATGAATATATATACTTCCATTGTACAATTTTCCACGGATTGTTTTCAGTGCGGTCATTTGTGTCCCATGGACATATTGAATTATGGAGAAGTTCAGTTGCCCTCTCCAACTGGAGTTCAACTTGTAGGTGAACAAGTGTCGATTATTACGGATTGCAGAAAGTATACAGTACTAGTTCTTCCCAGGAAATATGGCCTAAAATGTGTTATAATGACATAAAACACCATTCAACTTTGCAAATATAAAATAAAAAATGGCCTTCTTTTCTTTCCTTCGATACTATAAGAATCATTAATATGCATTACGACCTTGTTTCTGTCTGATAGAAAACTCATCTAAGGTTTCAACCGACAAGTGGTCTATATTTAAACTAATGCATGCCATATCCCCTTAAACCCTTTTATGTGTGGGTGATATATTCCACGGTTGATTCATGATACTAGAATGGTTCAGCTACAGTACATATGTAAGTGCTTAGTGCAGTTGAAGATGAAGTGAATTGAATATTGTTTAACGGCTCATCAACTCAATACATGTTAATTAGAGCCGACCCAGAGAGAGGGGAAGGATACATAGGAATCCACGAACCGTGCCCTATTCTTATTATCAAATTGATTCCTATGGTTCTTTAACATGCTCGGAGGATACGCGGGACCGCCCGGTTTACCTCCGCATCCGACGGACGAGGCTAAGGGAAAGTGTCTTGCCCTTGAACGCACCTACACAACTCAAAATCCGCTGCGCTACTGACTGCGCCAAGTTGCGGATGACAATTAGACACTGGACAGTCTAGTCAAAAACACAGCAACAAATCTATTATCTGAAAATGTTTAAAAGTTATATGCTTGCAAGAGCTTTCAAAACAGACTTTCATGATTTTAGTTGGGGTAGGGGGTGGGAAAGGGATGGGGTGCATCCTTTTAAATCTCAGCTCAGATCCCCCGCCCACCCCCCCCCCCCCCCCCTCCCCCAAACAAAACACACCTTCTTCTCTCCACCCAAACTCCCAAATTAAACAGTAGCGATTGTTACGTATACTTTCCACGAATGAGAGGGTGCCCAATACTACCCATCGAATACACGCCTGCAGTTCTTGAGAAAACAGTCAAATCAAACATATAGTGGAGTCAAATAACTCCTATTTCCGTGTACTTTTGATAAAGAAATAACATGCTTTTCGTGACATGCAGCAAAATTCATATAATATGTGAGCTAAAACAACAATTCAAGTACTTCCTCGTATTTGATTTAACAAAAAACACACGATCTTTGTCAAATTAAACGTATTCTAAAAATGGCATCTCTTAGAGATATCGCCGCTCGCTTCGACATTTTCCAAGGCGGGTCTATATTTATCGCGCAGTAAAGCTTCTAACAAAAAGTGGGTACATCCGAAAATCACGAAACGTAAAGCGGAAACTGAAATTGAATCATCCACAATTGTCACAATCTTCCAAATTATGTGTTTTAAAACATCCAAAATGTCGGTCATTTAATTTGTTTTTTGACGTTGCCAAAAGATGACGTACTACCTTTCGTTGCCATGCGTTACCAAATATTTAATAGATGTAGGAACATATCAAGGCTGCTCCCCTAATGCCTGCGGTTTTCTGGAAAATGTATCTATAAATGCATGCAGTTTATCATTTTACTATTATATGTCTTTATGCGCAATCCAATACTAATGTCTCTTTTATTTTATTATATTTAATACAACCGCTTCGAAGAAATTGGGGCTATATAGGAATCACATTGTCAGTACGCCCATCCGTCCGTCCGTTCATCCAATTAACTTGCTTACGCAAATCCTCCTTCAGATAAGCCGGGATCATCTTTGTCCCGTCGGCAGTATGTCTATGAAGTTTCACGATTCTAGATTGAAATGTAGTCGAATAATAGCGCAGAAGCCGTTATCTCCGCCGGGTCACCATGAAGTTGACATTTGATCTAGTCGTGTACAACTAGTTACTTCAAAAACAAGAGGAATCATCTTAACCTCACGGGCAATCTGTCTATGAATTTGCATGAACCTGGGTTGAAAGGTGCCCGAGATATAGCGTAGCAGCCGTTGGTATATGTCGAGTCGCTTTGACCTTAACCTTTGACTACGCTGATCTCAAAAACATGTGGTCAAAAACATTCTTGTTTCTTGGCCAGTCTGTGGATCCTAGGTAGAAAGGTACTTGAGTTGTTTTAAATGTGTGTCGGGTCACCCTGACCTATGCCTTAGCGATCTCAACACAATATGGATTATCGGATCATTCTTGTCCCATGTGCAGTATGCGTTTTCATGCTGAATTCAAATTGTTAACGAGAGGACGGACGGACTGAAAGAGACAGACGTTTCATACGAGCGTATAACAATTAAGTTTTATTTTGTAATCAAGCTGGATTTCGACATACCTACGAATTGATTACGACGGACGGACGGGCGGACGGAATGGCGACAGACAAAGTCTGATTACAGTATCTCGCCTTTAACTCGTGTCAGCTAAATGAAGTAAAGTAAATATGGTGTACCATGTGTCACTTTAAGCGATACTCAAGAAAAGGTATTTACATCCTTTACGCATAGAGCTCCAATTTTAAATTTATACGCATAGAGCTCTCGTGGAGAGTAATTCGCAGGGAGATGTATCCGTCCTAACACTTGTTTGTCACATACCACGCTGGGTCATATAATACATCATGACTTTCTACGCATTATGTGACTGGTGCTATTACGATAATCAGTTATATTTTGTGAAAGTGATAGTCTTGGCAACGTGAGAGATGTGTTTATCGTCCGTCTTTTTAACACATACCACCATTTACTCATATATAATTTAGTAGAAGTTAGTACTGGCTAATTACTTGCTATACAGATACATTTAAGTATACAGGAGAAATGCCATGCCGTATGTACTAAATAATTCTTGCTTAGAACTTAACATATTTTTCTACTTCATAGCTAGTTCTTGATTCCTAGTTTCTACTGTCTAAGTATTCTTCGGTGAATGTGAGTATACATACATGCAAAGAAGCCATTTAAGGAAGTCCTTATAAGGGGATCCTTGGTGATGATTGATATATACTGGTTATCCAAACTTAAGAAGTTTAAGATTTCCTAATTATGAATAGAGGACATGCATCTTTCATCTAATTTAACTTCTTTTTTGTCGCATAACGCGTTAAAAAACATAATGAAAAGCTATATACGAAACATAACGCGTTGTGCGACAAAAAAAAAGTTAAATTAGATGAAAAAAATAATGTAATTATGTAACGCTCCCTGAAACAAAAATAGCTTCGTACTGCAATCTGTTTATTTAAATTATTACTTATAACTGTCTTTTATACTCGGTATTATACTAAATATAAAACAGAAATCATGTCATCGATATATTATTAAAGTTGACTGTTTGTTGTATCAATAATAAACACACGTTTTTTACATTTGTCGTTTTCACTTTTTTACATCTGTGGCTAAAGATGTTTGTTTACATTTAGCGTCTTTTTTGTTTTACATTTAGGGTGACCAGATTTTACATTTGTGACCAAGTGTTTTTTACATTTGTGTCATTTTTTACATTTAGTGTTAGACATATTTACATTTGTGATTTTTTTACATTGACGGTCATTTTTACATTTGAGGTTCTTACACCAACATTTATAATCAAGAAATGGATCTCTTGAATGTATACTCACTTCAGAGTTAATCATGATTTTTAAGAAAAAAACAGATTACTTCATACATAGCTTGCAACCATCAGAGCACCAACGTAAGATATGGAGTGTTATAAACCAACATTGTTTGAAGACCCCACAATTATATATATTTAAATATATATACACTCAAGAGATATGAAAACGCAACACGGGAATTTCCGCTATATATTGTATATACCGCACACTTAATTCCACATAATATTCCAAAGAAATCCCAAGATGTTTTGTAAAATAAAATGTTACAGTTAATTAGGGAAATGACACAACTGTGATGTTGTAGACGTTTTTATCACACTACACCTTGTAAAAAAAACTTCATAAATGTTGAAGTTGCTCTATGAAAAGCTGAGCCAGTTCAGTACTGTATTTAACGTAAAGAGTTTGCATAATGTTGTATCCTAAGTTTGCTCACATGCTTGAGCCAAACGCGTACTCTGTCAATAATGAATCTTTTAAGGAGTACTATTTGCTGTATTATTTGATGTTTTAGAATGTTTTCCAAAATGAAAGGTCTTACATAGCCATGTACCATTCGATTAAAAGCAGCATATTGTACATACAATATATAGCGGAAATCCCCGTGTTGCGTTTTCATATCTCTTGAGTGTATATATATTATCGCCCCATACCTTGGAACTTTCTTACAGCATCATTACTGTATTTACTTACTTCGTATTATAAAAGTAGCCAGCCATATGCAATGCAACATACAGAATGGATGGCTATATAATCAAGAAGTGGATCACTTGAATGTATAATCAGTTCAGAGTTAATTATCATTTTAAAGAAAAAACAGATTACTTCAGACATCTTTACAACAACCAGAGCACCAAATTAAGACATGGGGTGTTATAAACGCCTAAGATATGTTTATATAATCCCATATCTTAAGATGGTGCTCGTGTAAAATGAATCGCGCAAAACTTTCTGTCTGATTTTTTGTTCTTGTACTATAAATTTATTGTTCCTCTCGTCGAGTAGGTCACGGAAATATAGATAATTATATATTTATTTCCATATATCAGGAAACCTCGGGGACGATTTAAAGTTACACCTTCCAAATATTGAATATAATTCTGATTTTTGGAATGAAGAAACTGTACCCTTTACGCTAAAAATCTTTTTTGGCGTTTAACGTAGCACAAGAAACATATTTCAGGTCCATTTCCACTTTTTTACTCCAAAGTTTACTTTAGTCGAAAACAGTGATTTTATAAAACTGAAAGTTTAAGGATGAGTTGGAATCTGACTTTTCTTTTTAAATTTCTACGCAAGTTGTGACAATGCTGAAGATAACAATTCCGCTAAAGGTAACAAACGCCGCTAACGGTAGCTATTCCGCTAAAGGTAACAACCGCCGCTAACGGTAACAATTCCGCTAAAGGTATCAATCATCTCTTCCTCTAGAGGTAACAATGTTAACGTTAAAGGACCCAACTATTCATGTGAACGCTAAAGTTAACTACTATCTACGTTAAAGGTAATAACGTTTTTCAAAATGTACAGTTTCAATGAAAATTGCGTAAACCGGTTCCTGCTAGTTACTGTGGCACTTGATTCAACAACTGTAATGGAGCGACGTCAGCACGATCGAGTATTGATTGTCATTGATTCTTCATTATTATATAAAACCAAAACAGATAAGTAGTTATCAACGTAACATAATCGAATGAAAATAAATATTTAAATAATGTATTCATCAAGCATTAGACACGAGTCTAAACTTGGTGATGTTGATGAACGCATAATAAAAGCCATGGCAGATACAACATTTGAGTTTATGTACATGTATGTGAGTGTTTAGTTCTAAGGTTTATATTCCCTCCGCCAGATAACCAATAGGACTTCCTAAATGTATGGACACAATATAGTTTGAAATGGATTTCTGTGTGTATGTGTATGGGGAGTGGGGGTACGGAGGTGGGTTCGCAACGCTGAAAAAAAAGGTTGGTAAACACATGCAATATGTTTTTTGTTCTTCAGATCCCATTCACCCCTCCGTCCATTTCTGAATCCGAAATCTGAAGCACATGTTACTTATTGGTGTAAATTGCTTAGCAATTGTTTCGATCATACTTTTAACATATTAGTGCATAGCCGTAGGAACGTAGTGGGGAGAGAGAGGGCAGGCATAACTCAATAATCTGACAGAGGTGGGCCTGGTGTATGTTTTCCCCCCACTTACTACCACATATTGTGTCAGTTAATTGCCGTAATTATGCTGATCCGGCCAAAATGTCCTTTTCAACTTTCGATGTGAGTCGCTATCATTAAATTAAGAAATACAATATTTCCAGCGAGTTTATATTGTCCAAGATCAAAATCTGGTTGGCGGGACTTGAAGACCATCGATACCAAGTCCCAAACAGAAGGTTTTAATCCCGCACAATCTAAACCCGCTAGAAATATTTTATTTTTATTTCACCCTGATTTTTATGTATTTTATACACACATTTTCGAGAGATTGAACATAATACAACCACATTCTCACAATTTACATTGTACGTCCATTTCTCATCATCAAACGAAGAAAATATACAGTTTTATCGTGTTTCTAACAAGTTCAATTTTTTGTTTGAACGTAACATTGCCTTAACATGACGTAATCGTTGTTTTGGATGTTTTTCGACGTTGGAAAGAGTTAAAATGACTTTTTAATGGTTGAAGGACGTGACGTCAGAGGTCTATATAGCATTTTTTTAAAATTCGTCAATAGCCAATCAGCATTGAGTATTTTTATATAATCAGCATTGAGTATTTTTATAAGCCATGTTTGATATATAAATATATTCGAAGGGTTTAATCGAACTCAGTAGAACTAATTCGTATACTCCAGTTATCTTTACTCACATCAATATACTGAGGATGCCTTGTTTCCACACATATCACTCGTCGCATTACTTTCAAGGCTGGGGTAGACGAAAAGCAAAACAAACAGCCATCTATGTTTTATTTTGAACTCTAGTGCCTGCACCACCACAAACACCTCCAAGCTTTTAACTTCTTGTTTTACTGCCTAAAAGATCACGTTAAACAATCTAATGCTAAATCTTATCAAAACTGTGGGATTTATTTATTTTGGTCTTTTAAAAATTCAGGAGACGTTCTTCATAACATTTGCATTAAACGTCAAGTTTCATCAAAAAGTACTTTTGACTTTTCTACACTATATACAACCTTACCCCATCACCTTATCAAAGACAAGCTTATTGCACTTATTCAAAAAAACTTTCGAAAGAGAACAAAATTACATTTTTGGTCTGTAACAATATTAAAGCGTTATTTTACTAACGACATTTTAGAAAATTACACTATTTGGACTTGCCAAACCGTTTGTGAAGCACTCATTTCCTATTAAATTATATTTGCGTCAGGTATGGAACAACCGTTTATAGATAAATAGTTTGTATCCCTATGGGTACGAACTGTGCACCTGTTGTTGCAGGTTTGTTCTTGTATTGCTATGAAAGAGATTTCACGTTGAGTCGTTCATCCGATACTTCCGATGCATCACGTCACCATAGAAGTCAGTTTTTGAGAGTCCTTGTCGCAGAATATTTCTTAAAATACTTTTATATTTTCAAAAAAAGATCAGGGTTTGATATTGTAAATTATCCTGTGTTAGGGTTGGGATTTTCTTCTGTCTACTTGTTATGGGTTCTATATTTCGCAACTTATTAGTTTTTCGAGAGATTATAGTCGAGTTGAGGACTTTAATATTAGTAATCTGTGTATAACTAAAAGGCTAGGGCTACTGTTACCATAAACTTCGAAAAACCTGGATCTACTTTTAAAATATTAAAGTAATTTAAGAACTCTTCTGCGACAAGGACTATCACAACCTGACTTCTATCGTGATGTGATTTACAAACTTCGTAAGATCCTTGGTCATGATCAATTTCATACAATCTTTATTAAACCTGTAAAAACGTTTTTTAAATCGGTTATATCATTTTGAAACGCACCACTTTAGTTGTGGACCCATTTACAGTTTACTCTATGCTTCCTCTTCGATTGTGCGATGATCGGACATATTGTTGACCATATGTTGATGTATTCCTGAAACCTTATAGGACGGTATCGTTTGATGTTCGTCTTTAATATTGTCATGTTGCCTTAACGGTTTATTCTCTTGCTTGTGTCTCTGGCTTCTACCAAGTCATTGAATTTGTGATGTCTTATTTTGCCTTTTATTCATCTTTAAAGTTGTTCTTTGTTTCTGTGTGTGTGTTTGTGGTTGACTGTCGTCCTAGAATGCTACTTTTCCTGATCTACTTTTATATCTACTTTTAATGTTCAAAATGATATAGGCCACCATGTGCTCAATGCTACATAACGGAATAAACAAATAAGATGTATACTCTGTAAAAAAAGTTTTGGACCATAGCAGTGTTCGAACCCGTACAATGATCGCTCAACCATGACATTCGACCATAAACCTTATTATCTCAGTTGATAATTCACAATAGATCAACAATCAACAATACTTTTTGTTTACAATGAAAGTTTGCAAAACAATAATAATATTTTTATTGGTTGCTCGAATGTGTCCGTAACTGTTACTTTTTATGGACTTTGCAACATTTGTTACAGACCCTTTGTGTGTACGCGATATTTTTTAAAAATCAAATCTTGTTTGGAATTTAATGTTTAAGGTACCAAATTAACCGAGTAGGGTAGACCTTCGTTACTAAAGAAAGATACTTAAATTCGGTCAACTACTTTTATTTCGATACGACTTTATATACACTGGTCCAAAACCCTTTTTACCCAGTATATATTGATCATTTAATAACTTTTAAAATTAATGGCTATTAAGTTGTAGAAAAAAATGTACTTGTTGCCTGAATAGTAGGGTGAGGATGGCCAAAATCGATGATTATTTTAAAGGGTAGTTGGTAACAAAAATAGAACAAAACATATTATATATCATAATGTTCATCTTGGTCTGAAGTTTGTCAGACAATCAGCATAAATTGGCAAAAATGAGGGCGAACCGAGTAAACCAATATGGCAACCAAGATGGTCGGCATTTTTTGTAAAAATTAGTGTGGAGCTCATAGGAAGATATAATACCAATAGGCATAGCATGTGAGTATATTCTTACATAGTTTTATCAATTTAATACGTATTTTAACTTTTTAGAGAAAAATAATTGTCCTTCATTTCAAATAAGAGGCCAAAATCTAGGTCAGTACTAAAACATTTTTTTTAAAAACGTGTTACAGCCTATAATATTCAGAATGTATTATAAAATTGTTTTTATTTTTAAATCAACTGTTTCTAATTTTAAAGGCTTTAATTACATGTTTAAATAAATCGAGAGAATGAAATTGAACAAAATGTTTGCTGTATAATACATTTTGCTACTGCAATGTGATATTTTAGTAAACGTGTTATGTTATGTAATCTTGTAAAGCTGTTTATTCTAACTGCAGTGTATTCTAAATTATTAAGAAGTAGTCATAACAAACTACTCTAAAGTATTTCTTCTCATATGACTGTTTTACCTGGGAGTATTTTACCAGATCATCGATAAAGTTAATGAAGAGGGAACATTCGAATGTAAACTGTAGAAATTGGAACAAAGTTCTTGTTTGAACAATCTCATTAAAATCCGACACGTAACAGCATGTTTGAGACTAAAGAAATAATAACATTGGTAGATGTGACGTGTTTTTTGATGACAGAGCAGAGCTCCTTCCGCTCTGGGCAGAATTTTAGTCCAATATTGCATCTGACTGCTTACATGACACAGTAAGTGTAGTAAATACTCAATTATAATCACCCCTCCTAATGAATATAGTACAGTGTTCACTTCACTCAAACGGAAAATGAATATCCTAGGTCAACTTAAAGATATTTTGCTGAAAGTTTAATAGTACACGAGAGACAGGAGGAGCTCACTAAGAGTTTGTTGATGTCTTACTAAAAAAGACAATGAAAAATATTAAAATTCTGTGAAATGCGAATCAAAATATATACTAAGTAATGAGGTGAGAGATTTATTTAGGACGAATGACCATACACTGATTAAAATATACTCCTCTGGAAAGAGTTATGACCTTTGAGAATGCACCTGTACCGTTGAAAACACGAGTTTAAAACCAAGGAAGTTAGTTATCCCCACCCACACTCCCCCAAACAGATGATAGATTTTTACTTCATCCATCAAATGTGCATATCAGTTTCTGATTAGGAGAGGACATGCTAAATATGCCGGACCCAATAAAGTGTGGCTATAAAATTGAGAAAGACATGTTATGCACCAGCTGTTAATGACCAGAATTACTGAATGAGTTGGTCTGCTTCTGTCATAGTCAATGTAATGTTGTTAGTTCGTGAAATGAACAGCCGTGTGTATAAATATGTATGATATTGTTCAAGCAGATGCATAATTAAGATACGTTCTTCGATTTAAAAATGAACAGCCATATAAACAAGAGCTGTCGGAGAACAGCACAGCTCTACTATTCAATTGTTCAGATATAGCTAGTATATACCATCAGAAAACAAGGCTAAAACAATGTGGGGTGGGGTTGGGGGACGGGTATTGTATAGAAACTCGAGCCGATATAAAATTATGTGTAAAATTTTATAATTTTTATCCGTTTTAATCCAAAATTGCTGTCATTTTAAAAAAGAAATTGGTGGTCAAAAGGCAACTCGGGGTTTCGAGTGGGGTGAGGGGGCAACATATATGTGTAAGAAGCAATGTGTAAGAATTGACAAAAACAACACAGAAATATGTAAAACATATATATATATAAATTAAAAAATATTGAGTTTTGAATGGGGGTGGGGTTGAGGGAAGGGGGAGAGGTGGGGTGGGGGCGAGGGGGCAACATATATGTGTATGAAGCTCTATGTGTAATTATTTACTAAAACAACACAGAATTATGTAAACAAATAAAAAAATGAGTTTCGAGTCGTGGTGGGGGTCGGGGGTGGGCGAGTGACTACAACATATATGTGTAAGAAGCTATGAGTAAAAAATGACAAAAAACACACAGAAATATGTAAAAAACAAATATTGAGTTCTGAGTGTGTGGTTTGGGGGAGAGGGAGAGGCGGCGGAGAGGCGGGGTTTGGGGGGCGAGGGGGCAACGTAATTGTATAAGCTATGTGTAAGAAATGACTAAAACATATCAAAAATACGTAAATAAAAAAATAATAAAAAAATGAGTTTCAGGGGGTGCGGGTTGGGGGCAACATATATGTGTAAGAAGATATGTGTAAGAATTGACAAAAACAAAACAGAAATATGAAGAAAACAAATAATAGAGTTTCGAGTGGGGGTGGTGGGATGGGGGAGAGGTTGGGTGGGGGACGAGGGTGCAACAAATATGTGTAAGAAGCTATGTGTAAGAAATGACTAAAACAACGCAGAAATAGGTAAAAAAATATATTGAGTTTCGATTGGGGTGGGTGGGGGGAGGGGCGGTGGGGGGAGGGCAACATACATACATGTGTAAGAAGCTACGAATTGACTAAAACAACACAGAAATATGTAAAAAATGGTGTGGAGCGGGTTGACGGAGTGTGGGCGGGGGTGGAGGTTCAGGGTGGGGGTGAGGGAGCCCGTGTCACAATATGGGTGAAGTATGAATAAGATGCATAATGCTATAAGAAATCCCAAACCAAAATTATAGATATATACATGTTTACATTTACACCTAGATCTGCCTATATTGCACATTGTATGGGCCATCACAATTTGAGTTCCATCGGAGTCCAGAAATTGCAGAATACAAAATTACCTACGCAACCCTTTAATACTATAAGGAAACCAATTCCCAAATTTAGTTCAGCTAGGACAAGAAATGTAAGAGATATAGACCTGTAAACACAGCTTACACGCGAAACTTGATATAGACACATTTTAGGGGCTATCAGAATGCGGGTGCCATGGGAGCCCAGGGGTTACAGGAACCAAAATGTTAGGGTAAGAACTGTAAGAGATATAGACTTGTAAACACAACTTACATGCAAAATTTGATGTGAAATGGGACACATTTTATGGGCTATCATAATTTGGGTTCCATGGGAGCCCATGAGTTACAGGAAATAAATTTGATTATGCAGCACTTAAGATAATGCTATAAGAAAGCTCATGGCCACATTTGATTGTGCTAGGAAAAGAAATGTTAGAGATATAGACTTCATGTGGGACGCCGACGCCGGGGTAATTACATAAGCTCCCTTATTCTTCGAATAGTTGAGCTAATAATTATGCATGTATTTGCATGACGAAGATTTCTGATTAAGATAAGGTCATCGATTTGAGATGTATTTATATTTTTTTGTGATTTTGTCACAACGAGATGTTACACATACTGATGTATAATCTTCAAACATAAATGAAGGTTTTCTTAATAAGAATATTATTTTCAGTATGTAAGACTTGAGTATTAGTAAAATGTCTAAATATGCTCAAATACACTTAGTACATGCAGTGTGCATAGCTTGCACATATATATGGAAGTGGATCACGTCGTAGACACATGACGTGACTCATACAGTCACTATTTAACTGACATCGGACCGACCAGTCATAGCATAACGCTTATATCATCAGCTTCGTGCATTGGAGCTACTTGTTAAATATTTGGTGTGGCACGGTCGGGGATCGAGCCCTCGACCTCCATATTTGAGCCAAAGCCACCACCGCTGCACCGTGGTTGACAGAGATTGCATACGTGTAAGTCTGTACTAATGATTAATTGATGAACTAGATACCGTATACTAATAAATGACATATTCAATTGTTGAATGAAGCGCGCGTCTCGGTTTAAATCAAGTCAGATCGAGCCCTAATTACTAAGGAGAATGGGCTCATCGACTCCGTTGCATTTATTTTGGACCAATGTATGAAACACATCCATATATTCCGCCAAGTTGTCTCTCTAAAGGGATATTCAAGCAATGCCTGGTTTAAAGTGTGTTGGTGTAAGTTCATACCTTGAGCATGGATAAATACAGTTCTAGGTATTCCATGTAAAGTTAATTATTGGCCGTTCAAATAATGTAGAACAAATGTGACAGAGCTTCATTTCAATTCAATTTGCTGATTTTATCATACGGTGAAATAAACTCTTTATGTTTCCTACATCATTGAATGACATCGCAAGTAACCTATTAGATAATAGTTTCTCGCAGAGTTTAAAATGCATCTTTATTGTTGAATCAATGCATATTTATTGAATTAATATATAATGTAAAATTAACGAAGAGCAAATCTAAATTTCAAATATTTACCCGCAATCAACCCTCCCCCTCCCTCCCCCTTTCCTTTTACGAGAGGTGTTCAACTTATAACGTAACATTTTCATTTTGTACCTGATTCAAACATCTTGACATTCTCGCCGAATATATTAATTTTACTGTCAAGGGTAATGTTTCTTTCCATATAAAACATTATGACATAAACTATAATGTGATTCCTAATTTTGCTGCATCCGTATTGTTGTAAAATGGTAAAGAATAACATCTTGAATCAAATATCTTCAATTATAAAAAGTAACGGCGAAACAAATTTAACTACAAATGCTTGCAATTTGTCGTTTAAGGTAATAGTAGTCTGATATGTGCATGTGTGAACGTACAAAAAAAATGGAATAAGTCTTTTTTTTGCTATTTGTCGGTTTTGCACGATTTCAGCAAAAATTAACCTGAACTAATACTTTAAAAATTATAAAATCTATAAAAACGTCTAGTTCGTAACATCAACTGCAGGCATTGTTATGATGTCCTCCTTTATAAAATATAAATTTCGTTACTTTCTTATAAGAAAGGAAATGAAAAAAAATATAACTTAAGATTTAGGGGCAAAACACACACATTTGCAAATAATGATGAAAAAAATATAAACTTTGACCAAATATGTCATTATATGGTATGTGATAATACAGCAACAATAACTATTATTTTTTTGTCTCATCAAATATGAATAAAATGCTTATTTTGGTAAATTTTGTTAAATTTATAAAATTATCGGTACCATACAAGCAAACTGTCTTATAATATGTCTATTTTTAAAACTTCGATAAAATTCGAACTTTTATTTCAATAAAAACATGTAGGCTTAAAAATGGAAACTAGTGGGTACCTAATTCAAAATGTAATTTAAAGTGAACAGCGTGATCTTGTAGATTATTTTTAAATGCATATGTTCTAAATAACATTTTCACTACATTAAATCACGCATGTTTTATGATAACCATTTCCGCTGAAAAATAACATCTTAAACAAAGGTGTTACGTTATAGGTTGAACACCTCTTGTATTTATGCATTTAAAGGCAGCTTCAAAAATAACACTTGCGGACTAAATATAAAAGTGGTAGTAAACTGTAGTGTTACATTTGTATCATCAATGCCATTCGTATGTTCTTTAAAACATCGACACGGTTTGTTTAAAAATGCATGCCGAGTTTTGTGTTTCATATGCAGAAAGTGTTCCACTGTAAACGTGACCTGTATTTGTAATGACTCGATTAACATTTGAGTAAACTGTTTCTGAAATGAGATAGTACTGGTTCAAGTCTGCATTATATAAATTTTCTCCTCACCCGTGAACTATTGTTTTAAACTGTGTTTGCTCTATTATACCGTACCCATTATAGTAAAAAGATAAGATGAGTTTCCAAGCAGTTGTGGAGCGCTGTGGTCTTGTGGTAGAGCGTTGGACCCATGATCCAAAAGTCCTAGGTTCGATTCCCGTCATTGCCAAATGCGTTGTGTCTCTGAGCAAGACACTTTATCTGCATTTCTGAGTACTGGTTTTACCCAGGAAGACATCGAAAGTGATTCAAATAAGTTCATAGAGCTTTCGTTACAATCAATGTAAAATAAATAACTTTAAACTAAGCAGCTGAGTACGTTATTAATAAACCATAAGTTTTGTTCAAATCGAACTAAATGTGTATTTTACCTCCAAACGAAACCATAAGCTTAATATCAGAAACCACAGTTAAACAGTCACAAACTGCATATACGTGTTTTATTTACATCGTTAAACAA
The DNA here is from genome assembly GCA_037043455.1 of Cyrtodaria siliqua. NCBI lineage: Eukaryota > Metazoa > Mollusca > Bivalvia > Adapedonta > Hiatellidae > Cyrtodaria > Cyrtodaria siliqua. The sequence goes on from JAWPHD010018559.1 coordinate 20,861, forward strand.
GCTAAACAGCTTATACAATTATCGCTCTTAATGGCAACCTTAATTTTCTTGATGTAAGAGGAGTTTTGTTTTGTTTGAATGTTTTTCTACGTCATTTTAGCATGTACTAGGCAATATATGACGGTGGGTTGAGGCAGATAACCCATTTTTTCAAGGGTAGAACCAGTACTGTATATCACCCGTCATCCATAAGAATCGACACCTTTTCACTTGACAAGTCGGCTGCCAATGGGATTTGAGCCTGCAGTAAATCCATGTGTCCGAGTAGGAGACCAGCACACTCTTTAACAACGTCGATACGGGTCGCATCGGTTGGAAGTGAATCAAGTGCCTCAATAACTAACAACAACATATTAACTAAACTTTCATTGAAACTGTAGATTTTGAAAAAGCGTTGTTACCTTTAGCGTAGACAGTTGTTATCTTTAGCGTTAACATGAACAGTTGGCATTGTTACCTTTGGCAGAAGAGATGATTGTTAACTTTAGCGGCGGTTGTTACCTTTAACAAATATTTTACAGCCCAAATGATTTGTTGATGTGACTTTCCGCATGTAAATTCATTGTTGGTGGGACAGCAGAAAATTAAGAAATTTCAAATAACTTATATCTTGCTTTACAACTTTCTTAATTTAGGAATATAAAACAATTTAAAGCAATATCGGACAGGGCAAGTAGCATTCAAGGAGAACAGTCAACCACAAAACACAGAAACAAACACGCAAACAGACAAACAAGAAGGCAAAAGTAATAATAAAAGCAAACGACATCACCAACACAAAAGAGTTGACAATAGGGCTACCTCCTTGGAACGGTCAGTGGCAACGTAGATCAATGGGGATTTAAACCGGTTCTAGGGTGCACCAAACCTCACACTTATCCTACTGTCATCCCATTAAAACAGGACAGTGCAAATAAAGAAATCCCCACCGGGATCTAATCTCTAACCAACAAGGCAGCATCAATAGGCAATATAAGTAAGACACAAATATGGTCGTGTAAATATAATGCAAAAACAACAATAGCCTAGAAAGCCACAATGAAGGTACTCATTGACATGGTGGAACCCAGAGTAACAAGAGAATAAACCATTAAGGGCACGACAAAAAAGATCATAGACAAACACCAAACTCCACCGTCCCAATGGGCTTTGGGTAGGCGTCATCATAGGGTCCACAGCCTGTCCGGTCATCGTACAATTAAAGAGGAAAGCATAGTGGCGAATTGTAAAATGGTCCACCATCAAGCATGCAATACGTTACAAAATGATAGGATCATAACCTCTTTTGATAAAATTTTTAACAAGCTTAACAAAGATAGTATTAAAGTGATCATGACGAAGAATCTTACGAAATTGATGAAATCACATCACCACCATAGAAGTCAGGTTGTGATAGTCCTTGTCGCAGAAGAGACCTTAAATTACTTTTATATTTGGAAAGAAGATCAGGGTTACGATAATACAATTTTGCAAAAATTTAACGAAGTTTATGGTAACGGTAACCCTGATTATGTAGCTTTGTAGTTATACAAAGATTACGAATATTAAAGTCCTCAACTCGAGTACAAGCTCTTGAAAAACAAATAAGTTGAGACACATACACCACCTATGAAGTTGCTCGGGGAACATCCCCATCCAAGTGGGGTAATTATCAATGTCAAAATTAAAATCATCTCTCTTGTCATAGATTTTGCTAATTATTTCAAATTATTTTACCATTTTTAATCGAGAGATCTAATTCAAGAAAAGAAGCGTTATTATCAGATATATTAGCTTTATTAAGCTGAAGTTCTTTAGGATAAATATTATTAACCATAGTTGGAAAGAAGGGGTTGTCATTGTTCAATATGTCATCCAGGTACCTAGAGTGTCATTAAAAGCTTCAATAACATCTGCCTGGGTATCTGGTGAAAGACTCAAAATAAAACCATTTTTGTATTAAAATTAAAAAATATATATTTTCAAGATATTCATGCAGCATAATTTTTTTCGAGCATGATGTTTTTATTTCTCAACCGATTTTGTAAAATAAGATAGTTACCGTTAAAAATGTCTGTTTCACTGATATGCAACTTCTTAGTTACGAGATGTATTTTGTCTGAAAAGTCCAACAATTCTTTGGCTGAAAAAAGCGCCCCGAACAATAACACAACGGGAGCAGACTTATTATTCATTGGAAAGGACAATATACAGCAAAGACGGGGAAAAGTAAACTGTACTACTACGACACTTGTTGAACATCCTGGTTAGTTCAGTATTAATCCTTTACGTTATACGTCAAATGGCGTTCATTTTAATTCACTCAATAAGAACTAACAGTGTCAAAATCAGGGAATTGCGATTATTTGTTATGGAATGAATATATATGATTCATCAACAAACAAAAAATAAAAAACATAATAATAATATATAAATAAATTACTAATAAGAAGCAGATACACACAACTACCGTTGATTTATAAATTAATTTACATAACAGTATGGAAGTTTGTCTATTTGTAACGCCATATATATATATTCATACGATGTCGCACGTTCAGAGCTGAATTATAGTAGTATAACAAAGTAAGTTCCGTCTCATTTACATACTTTCAGTCATTAAAGTTAAGTGTTTAATAGTTCAAGGAACACGTAAATAGATGTTACATATTACCCATATTTTGATAGTAATGCATTAGTTGTATACTTTGAAAGTTAGATAGAATATGGAAGAGGGTTGAAATCTCAATTTTTTGTTTGATCCCATGCAGGCGGTTCTAAAGTCAAAATGAAGCAGGATTAATAACCGAGATATTTATTTTAAAGTTTGAAGGTAACTCAAGTTCGCCATGTGTCCCTTTAACAAAATAGAATAAAACGCATTAGCTGATTAATGAGTATGACACTTTGTTTGCAGTATATATGTAATTGTTACCAACATGTAACATAAGATGTATGTACTCTGTTTGATATGTAATGGATACTTTAGAAAAAATAAACAATTACAAAAAAAAAAGTTCCGTCTCGTATTTATATGTAATCTGTTTATGGAGAAAGGCGAAAGCATCAACTTGTGTTGGTTTACAAAATCAATGACATTAGCATTTCATTGGCACATACAACGATATACTTATCACATACGCACGCACACTCATTTGCTCATACATTCGCCATCAGTGTAGCAACTGGAAGTTCAATCTGGCTGACTATCCATTTCCACAGAAAGTCTCAAGATGTTAAACAAAGCTAAATCAAAGGTCATTTTCTTTAATTTATTTTATTTAATGCTTGCATTTAATGTAACAGGTATGATTCTGTTTTAGGTTTTTAGGTTTTATGCTATGATTTGCTATATTTTATGTTTGGTGCTTGCAACGCCCCGTGTTTATATTTTAGGTGTCTTTGCCCGTGCAAAATATACTTGTAAGTTTCTATGTTGTTTCCTTATATAGATTAACGCTTATGCCTTTACAAAAATTGTACATAATCCTCTTTTCTGGTACTGGGTGGTGAATACTGTCTTTGAACTGACTGATCCTGCAGGGACTAGAATAGACAGGCAACTAACGGGGTATATCTGGGGGTTAAGTAGTACAATTTGTGAACCTTTCACAACAACCTAGAATAGTGTCCTATTGTGTATGCTATTATTTTCGCCGCTTAGAATTAATGTCGTATTATTTGTCTTAATTATGTTAGCTCCGCTGTAACAGCCCCCCTTCTATTTATGTAATATATATGGTAAACCCAGATCAGCATGCGAGTAAATGCAACTCGCACACTGATCACCGTTTACAATGTCTGCTGATCAGTCTTTTCCACAAAAGCACCCATTTGTCAAATACATGGAATGGTCCTAATTCAAAGAAAGAACAGTCCATTATATATATGTAGCGGGTTAATGGTTAACGCTGAATTAATTGGAAGTATTATATCCACTGGGGAATACTGCTAGAACAGTTACTAAAGTAAAAGCTATATTTCATATTTTAATTACCTTTAAATTTGCCAAATTTTAAGATCCGAGATTTTATTTGAAAATTTAACAACACTTATTTTGGACAACAAATTATCCCATGTTAATAAAATTTTAATTTGATTTATTGGTTAATTAACAATTTTAAAAATGCGTTGTGAATCATTTATCAGGCATACTTTTATTTGACAATGTAGCAGTCCTCAACATGTAGATATGAATTTATGTGTGTATCGGTGTATAGCCCTTATCCGGAATTGGTCTAAATGTGTTTTTCATGTAGGTACATTGTTGATAAACAGGTCAGTTTCCATATAATTAGCAAACCGACTTTGCGGACACTAATATTCATATTATAGTTGCACGTGCTGAAAACTGTTGAGGTACACTTTGTTTAATAAACAAGTCGAGCCGTCATAAAGCTGAAATTAAGTTAATTGCATATTGTTACCACGTTTATATACAAATTTGAGTCAGTCTATAACGTATTATAATGTCGTGTTTCCGTCATATACTATAAACTGTGAGAGAGCAACAAATATCACTAGACTAAAAGCCCTTGAACATCATTTGGCAAATTGATGTAGTAATCAAAAGCTAAGTTTAAATGTACTGAAACGAAAACGAAACGCAGCTCGGGGATTTCCGCTATATATTGTATGTACAATATGCTGCTGTCAATCGAATGGTACATGGCTACGTAAAACCTTTATTTTCGGGAAAAAGACTTAAACAACTCATAACACATCAAATAGTATTACTTCAAAGTTTCATTGTTGACAGAAAAAGCGTTTTGCATGTGAACAAACTTAGGATGAAAAATTGCCTACGTTAATCCAGTACTAAAATGACCCAATTTTTCAAATAGCAAATTCCATATCTATGAATTTCTTGCTACAAAACGTACTTTGTTTAAAACATCTACAACATCACAGTTGTGTCATTTCTCTAACTAACGGCAACCTTTGTTTTCTTTTATAAAACATCTTGGGATTTTTTTGGAATATGATGTGGAAGTAAGTGTGCAGAATATACAATATATAGCGGAAATTCCCGAGTTGAGTTTCTTTTTCTCTTCAGTATAATTACGGTCGGCATGACAATCAATACATCAGTGGTTATGGACTTTAACTAACCACAGGTATAGTCACATTTCATTCTTTATCAAACTTTTCGAAAACGTTGATATGAAAACAAACGAGAACATAACACTATCGAAGCCACAGTACCCAGACGCAAGTACACCGCAGTCCGCACTATAAGCATAGATATAAAAATCTAACAGGAAAAGCAGCCTACAGTCAACCACAAACACAACAGAAACAAAGATTACATTTAAAGATGAATACAATTCCAAATAAGCAATCAGAAACAAAAAAGGGTTACCAAGAGGGCTGGCCTTGGAACGGTCAGTGGCAAAAAAGGTCGCTGGCGGTTTAAACAAGGCTCTCACTTAACCTACATTTAACCCAATAATAGAGGACAGTGTAAATAAAGAAATCCCCGCCATTAACTATTCTCTAGCCAACAAGTCAGCATTGATAGACAATATAGGTAAAACAAAAAAGATGCTCGTGTATAAATAAATACAAAAAAGCAGCAAATAGCCTAGAAAGCTACAAAAAAGGTATTTAGTGACTTCGCAGAAGGCAGAGTAACAATATAATAAACCATAGAGGGCACGACAAGACAAAACAGCAGACAATCATCAAACGTCACCGTTCTTTTGGGCTTTAGGTAGACGTCATCATAGGGTCCACAGCCTGTCCGGTAATTGCACAATTACAGAGGAAAGCATAGCGAACTGTAAATGGGTCAACCACCAAGCATGTAGTGTGTTGCAAAACGATAGGTTCATAACCTCTTTTGACTGACCTTTTAACAAGTTTAACACAGATAGTAGGACAGTGATCATGACCAAGGATCTTACGAAGTTTGTAACGCAACCTTTTAGTTATTCCGAAATAAATACTACTGTAAACCTGGATATTCCCGCTTGTGGAAAAGTTAGTGAAAATCTCTTTTCAAACATTTAGCTTACATTACTTTTAGCGAAGTCCTTACCCTAGTTGTTTTGTAATATTTGCTATGTCGTGAGCACATTTCTATCTTTAATCCACTTTCCTTTAACATTACTTTTCATTGTATACGGCTGTTGTGACACTCGGTTAAATACAAACGTTGTACCTTCGACCAAAGGGACCTAACTTCGAGTATTACCGGTATAATAAATCTATAATCTATAAATAGGTCTTATTATTACGGTAAATGTTGTCTTAGGTGAGCAACACACAGTGTACTGACAACTGAATACAGTTAATTATTTGAACACTATTTAGAAGAGCTGTTGTTTGTTAAATCCCATTTCTCATTTTGTCGTTCGAACTGTGATAGACAACATTGTCGTTGTTTTGTATTCTCCGGATTTGTCAGTCCCTCTCCGGATCTCCGGATTTAAGTTTACAATCTCTGCATTTTTCATCAACACAAGATGGTCATGATTTGGCAGGTATTATTTCACAGTTTATCAGCTATTTCCCGAATTGGTCCTGTTACTCTCCAATACGGTCAGAGGAATATATACAAGTGTCTTATCAGTGGGGGTCATCCGTGTAATGCACCGACTGAATATACAATTAACACCTAAGGACATTATTAGTTCCTTCAATGGCAATTCTTTCTATGCTTTTAGATTTCGTGTATATTTCTCATTGGTGCTTACACGCACGTTGGTGGACAGTGACAACTGTTACAATCTTGTTACAAGTGTAACACAATTGCCGTTAATAAAGAAGTTGATAGCAGGTGATATATCTTTCGAAGAAATAATTAATAGTTTCTACCGCATTCATATAATAAGTTACAGCGATCGTGGTATTGAACAGATTGCGTGACACGTGTTGTACCACGACATCTTTGCATAGGAAATCGAGAAATATATCAGATTGCGGAGAATGATTAATATCATATGAAGATTCTAGTTCCATTCAGATGTTAATGTTTCGAATTAGAAATCCAAAAATGTATGCATGAGTAATACAACTATAGTGGCGAAGCTGTAGAAGCATAAACACTTAGCTAATAATCAATTCATACAACGTACGCATCTCTGAATTACGTACGCGAAGCTGAATTACCTGTTGTCATTTGATTCAGCGAGTACAAGTGCACAGGTTTTTCTTGGTTTTGGAAAAAAAGGTAAGTTTCTTTTTATTTTCTTAAAATTAAATTGCGTGTTCAACACCAAACAGCCGAATGAATGAATGAATGGTGTTTTACGGCACGTCGAAAAATAATTAGCTGATTTTGTGGGCAAAAACTGATGAGAGATGAAGAAATGAAATATAAATTAAAAATTAATGTAAATATATAAAGATAAAATTATTTACAAATAAGGGATGATATGGTAGTAATGAATGAATGAATGGTGTTTTACGGCACGTCGACCCATAAATAGTCATATTGTGCGCAAAAACTGACGAAAGATAAAGAAATGAAGGATAAATTAAAAATTAATGTAATAATATAAAGATAAAACTATTTATAAATAAGGGATGATTTGGTAGTAATATAAACTATATATGTAAATCAACAAATGCCCGAAAACGGGTATATAAACAAGTAAATACATACAAGAGCACATTATAATGATTTATATAGTCTGACTTCCTTCAGGAAATCTAAAACAAGACTAAAATCTATAGTATCAAATAACTCGGTCATAGTATTAACATTGTAGTACATTTGACCATTTGACGCATATGGTCAAAGCCTACACATTCCAACAATATGTATTTGACCGTTAACGGTGCAAAGCAGGGTATACATTCTGGTAATTGCTCACCTTGTAATAAATATGAATGAGACATAACCGCCAAGAAATCATGTATTTTAAAACACTATAAGATATTCAAAATATTTTAATATGTAAATATCACATCCTCTTGATGTCACCTCGGTCGACATTACATTCTCGGGTTGATAATATCCACTAGCACCCTCAAGAGGATGTGATATTTATTTTATTACACCGAAACGTACTCCTAATATACTCGATAATGAAGAAAATATTTGTGTTGTATTTGTGTTGTTGTTGAAAAAATCTATTTTTAGAACTGAGATTTTCAAAAAGCTAGCGGGTTGATACTTTGCGCTATCAATCGCTATGACGCGTTGGGGTGATAGCGCGAAACATCAACACGGCAGGGTACGCGGATTGTACATGGAGTGTTTTACAGTGAGGTATAATAATCATAATTAACTAGTATCAGACACAAATACAGTATGAATATCTAACTATGTATCTTGAAGGATTTCTGAATTTATTAGATTATTTGTTAATCCAAGTTGTAGCACGGTCGGTGACATTTTCTTTGATGAATGCAAAGCATTAAATTGTTTAATTTAGGTTAACTAAAGGGGCGTGGTTATACCGTACTGCAACTACCAGATAGAGGAATTTAGAGTTCGGACTTCACGCTAGAGTCTGTCTCAGCTCGTTGGTTATTTAAACACATCGATAGGCTACGCCCATCTCGGTGTTTAAATAGCCAACTCGCTAAGACCATACTCTATCTATTACCTATTGGTGAATTTGCATGTCAAAATATGATTGTGGAGACATTGCAAGTAACTACGAATTTACATTTAATATGATGAATATCAATAGCATGTTCTTTTCTTTTGTATTTACATTAATCGTAAATTCAACTGAAGATAATGGAATAGGATTAATGGTAGAACTAATCGTATTTTTTTCAGATAAAAAATGAGACAGAAAAAAAGAAGATCATTACACAAAATTAAATCTGCAACTTCGGACACATATGAAAGAGAAACGTAGCATTCAAAGAAAACAGTTCATTACGTGATCCGAGTATTAACTGTCATACCCCATTCAACCCTTCTCCAAGATGAGAAAACGGGATTGGTTGTGGTATGAAATAAAACCTTAATTTCGGCTAAAAAGTTTGCATATTGTAAAATTAAAAGAGTTAATAGGTAATTTTAAAAAGGTTATCGCATTTTGTTAGTAAAAAATGTTTTTAAACGCGTTTTATTGTCGAAATATCTGTTAATAAGTCCTGCTTATATAAGCTTTCCCTTCGCTTAATAGAATTACAGGTGGACCACGCAATGTAACCGTTAACACGTATACAAAACAACCGACAATTTCAAGGAAATCGCAAACGTATGAGACAGCACAAAACATAAAAGGTCATAATCTCCACCGGACAGAATCCCCTTCGTATAGTTTAAGAAAAGAGGACAGAATCCCGCTCAGTAAAAAGCATGGTAGGACAAAATCTCCCCTATGTAAAAAACATGATAGGACAAAATCCACCTTATTAAAAAAGCAAGATAGGACAAAATCTAGAACCATCTTGATATCAGTCCCTGTTGATTTGCAGTTTATGAAAATACACACATGAGTAATTGTTATCTATTCATTTAATATTAAACTTGCAACTTATAATTGTAAATTGCATGTGTGAGATGTATTTAGCTTATAATCAAATTTAATATATTAATTAGTAGTAATCATTTTATTATTAATAAAAAAAGAGAAATCGGACCGGACAGCCATCTGAAAAGCGATTAAGGAAAGCGTGAACCTTCAAAAACGACTGAAGAAATTGTGCTGCCAGTACAAGGATGGAGAGAAATCTTATACGCAATAGTGAAATCCATCCGTATTCAGACAATCAATCAGACTGTTTTGTGCGAATGTACATAAGACCCCTAACATGGACATGTTAAAACTGTGTAAAAAAACTTAATGCGGCCGGAGTGCTATCATTGCTATATGTTTGTATTGTGAAATGTGCCAATTCATTTATAAAAAAAAATTGTAATTATTTGGTAGACTAGTCAATGGCTTAAAAATATAAAATTGATTAAATGTGGTCATATATACAAAGGATAAATATATTTATTTTTTACCAGCATATGTTATATGGATAGGTGAAAAATAATAAATGAATATGTGTGCTTTGCTTGTGAGAATATACATTCTATAAATTTAATTGGAAAATATGAAACATAAATAAAGCATATTAAATTGGGAGAATACTTTTTGGTTTGTCATCTTGTTAATACATCATTGTATTTGCATAAATGTGTACTGTATATATTGCGTCTATATTATATGAATAGATGGAAAAAATGAATAAACGTAAATGTTTTTGTGATATTGCCTTTAAGTATTCCTTTAAGAGACATAATACAATTTAATAATGAAAACTATGCGACCTTTAATTTATTGACCAATGTATATGCCAAACTAAGAATGAATTATGTCATAATTGTCTATGCTGTCAGATTTCAGTTAAATAATTAAACATGCTAAATTTCAAAACAAACTGTAATGCATAACTGTAAAATCATTATCACATCTAACTTAAAAATAGACACGGGGGGATTATGTCCTACCCAGGTTTGTTATGTACTACACATGTTCTTTCATGGAAGTGATTTTGTCCTCCTATCTTAAAATATTTGGGAGGGATTATGTCCAAGGTGGATTTTTACCGTACACCAACATAAATGGGTCAATGTGTTCACTTGTTCGATGACAGGGCAACCTAGCGTGACTCTATGATTGCACGTTTTGAAACCAGGAAAAGGAAAAAGGTTTATACACCTTAGTACCTTAGGTTATAGAGATGTCCTTTTTATTTGATGTACGTTTGTGTGTACTGTCTCGTCAATTTGGGTGCTGAAGACAAAAACAGTCGATTTAAACCGACCAGAAGGCAGTATTACTTGTGGACGTTCCATCGGCATTTCCGCTATATAGTGCATATACTGCACACTTAATTCCATATACTATTCAAAAAAAATCCCAAGTTGTTTTGTAAAAAAAAGTTGCATTTAGAGACAGGACACAACTGTGATGTTTTAGACGTTTTAATCACAGAAAATTGTGTAACAAGAAATTCATCATTGTTGAAATTCCTCTTTGACAAATTGAGTCATGTCAGTTATGTGTTTAACGTAAAGAGTTTGCAAAATGTTGCATCCTAAGTTTGCTCAAATGCTTGAGTCAACCAAACGCGTTCTCTATCAATAATGAATCTTTGATGGAAAACTATTTGCTGTGCTTTGTTTTGATTTAGCTTTTTTTTCGAAAGGAAAGTTCTTACGTAGTCATGAACCATTCGTTTAACAGCAGCATATTGTACATACACTGAACAAAATTGCTAAGTATCACATTTTGTATCGTATCTCATTTTCTTATTTTAAATATATTTTAGAATAGATATATGATAAGAATTTTGTTTAGACCAATAGTTTGTAAAACATTTAAATTGTTACATCTTCTGAGAGTTACCCTCCAATTATATGAAAACATGAAATGTACTGATAAAACACATAAAATGAGTCAAATATCGCTTACAGATATAAAATTCTTAAAACTGGTATGAAATAATAGAAAAAAAAAATTACAATTTGACCCATTTATCGCAGATTTTCCGTCTATAAAATTCAGCGTTAACATTAAATATTTCGAAAATTTATTTTTCAAACGCATTTGTAGTGGTAATGCTAGTAGAACATGATGTCAAAATAAGTTTAACTGGCGTATTTTAGAATAAGGAACATCGAAAGCTTCACTAATTCGAAGTACTTAATAAAATCCTATATACCCAGGTGTATAAGTGTTATAACTTATTTCTAAGAAAACACATTGACTTAAAAGTTTTAAAATATGTTCATGCAATCAGAGCAGACGATTTACACTCGTTATTTTGCAGTTTAACCGTATCTCTAATCAAGCTCAAAATACAAAAATACAATAATAATATTATTGACATATTCTTAGGTTGATACATATCAATTTGGTTTAGAATATAATATATAGCGGAAATTCCCGAGTTGCGTTTCTTTTTCGCCTCAGTATAGTTAATCATCAGCTTATTTCAGACCTGTTGCGAACCTATTGTATTTGGGAGGGGTGGGTGGAGGGAGCGTAAGAGGTAGCTGCAAATCACTGTTAGACAAATATATGCATGAAAAAAACAATGGTGGTATTCAAGTAGATGTAGCTGCAAATCACTGTTAGATAAATACATGCATGAAAACAATGGTGATATTCAAGTAGCGGTAGCTGCAAATCACTGTTAGACTAATACATGCATGAAAACAATGATGGTATTTAAGTAGAGGTAGCCGCAAATCACTGTTAGAGAAGTACATGCATGAACACAATGATTGCATTCAAATAGAGTTAGCTGCAAATCACTTTTAGACAAATTCATGCATGCAAACAATGTGATATTCAAGTGGAGGTGGTAGCTGCAGAGCACTGTTGGACAAATGCATGCATGAAAACAATGGTCGTATTCAAAAGAGAGTATAACAATGGACCTTTGGATACGGCCGAGCACGACACATAAGAGTAGAGGTAACTGTAAATCACTGTTAGACAAATACATGAATGAAAACAATGGTGGTATTCAAGCTGAGGTAGCTGCGAGTCACTGTTAGACACATATATGCATACAAACGATGTTGATATTCAAGTAGAGGTCGCTGTAAAGCCCTGTTAGACACATACATGCATGAAAACAATGGTGGTATTCAAGCAGAGGTATTTGCAAATCACTGTTAGACAAATGCATGAATGAAAACAATGGTGGTAATCAAGCAGAGGTAGCTGCGAGTCACTGTTAGACAAATATATGCATACAACCGATGTTGATATTCAAGTAGAGGTCGCTGTAAAGCCCTGTTGGACAAATACATGCATGAAAACAATGGTGGTATTCAAGAAGAGGTATTTGCAAATCACTGTTAGACAAATGCATGCATAAAAACAATGGTGGTATTCAAGTAGAGGTAGGTGCAAATCACTGTTAGACAACTCAATGGTGATATTCAAGTAAGGTAGCTGCAAATCGCTGTTAGGCAAATACACGCATGAAAACAAAGATGGTATTCAAGTAGAGGTAGCTGCAAATCACTGTAAGGCAAAAACATGCATGAACACAATAATGGTATTCTAGTAAGGTAGCTGCAAATCACTGTTAGGCAAATACACTCATAAAAAACAATGATGGTATTAAGCAGAGATAGGTGCAAATCACTGTTAGGCAAAAACATGCATGAACACAATAATGGTATTCAAGAAAGGTAGCTGCAAATAACTTTTAGACAAATACATGCATGAAAACTATGATGGTATTCAAGAAGAGGTAGCTTCAAATCACTACTAAACAATTGCATGCATGAAAACAATGGTAGTATTCAAGTACAGGTAGCTATAAGTCACTGTTAGACAATTACATGCATGAAAACAATGGTGATATTCAAGTAGAGTTAGCTGAAAAATCACTGTTAGAAAATTAGATGCATGAAAACAATGGTGGTATTCAAGTTCTATCAGATGATGATACCGGCCCAATAAAACGGTTGTATGAAGTAAACTTATTAAAACATAAGAACAAGTTTTTCATTAGTTTTTTTATTTTTGTTCTAATAAAAATGAATTATCAATTTCAACGTATTACTATTGTATACAGCCTATATAGTAGATAGCATTCACTATAGCAATGTTATTTAAAGAAAAAACATAACTCGGTCCTAAATTTAAACACATGAGCTAATAGGTCATGTATTATGTTTGCAGTAAATAAGCCAATTGTCAGTGCCTTTTCAATGGCAATTCATCGTTGAGAAATAGGTCCTTAAAATCGTGGTTATCCACAGTCGGATCAGGATTGATAAACGCACTGAAGTGTGCATTCTAGTTTGGTTATTATAAACTATAATCAAACACATGACAAAGTGCACAGTCACAAGTACACGCATGCATAAAATGGCTTTACTATATGCATGGGTGTTGACATGTTTCATAAGACTTATATGTAACATTTTCAGTAATCCAGAACTTTAATGATGCAGAGGGACGGCGTCTATTACATTCATATCAATACATACATGTAACTCCAAGGATGGAAAGTTATTACGTCTGGTACATTTCAATCACGCATAATTCAATGATCGAACGGTCTAACATCTTGGAAATGCTCGTCAGTACTGAACATCAACGGTGCATTACGTGGTCCGAGTATTAACTTACATACCCCATACAACCCCTTCTCCAAGAAGCGAAATCGGGGTTGGGTGCGATATGAAATGAAACATTAATTTCGGCTGAAAACGTTTGCATATTGTAAAATTAAAATAAGTATAAAGTCGAACAGGAAATGCAGCTTTCACAGAACAGAGTAAACCTAACAACACGCAAAACATCACACATGAATGGCAATTTTAATAAGGTTTAAAGGCAAATGACGTCACAAACACAAGAAGGGTTGACAATAGGGATGCCGCCTTGGAACGGTCAGTGGCAACACAGGCCGCTTGGGGTTTAAACAAGATTCTAGGGTGCACCAAACCTCACACTTGCACTACTGTCATCCCAATACAACGGGACAGTGTAAATAAAGGAATCCCCGCCATGAACTATTCTCCAACCATAAGGCAGCATTAATAGGCAATATAAGTAATACTCAAAAACATTAAATATGTAATTGTAAACAGGTAATCGCATTTGTCTCAAGTAAAACATGTTTTAAAAGTGTTTTGTTGTCGAATGATCTGTTATAAAATCCTGCTAATATAAGCTTCCCCATCGCTTAATTGAATTAACGCCGGACCACGTAATGAGAAGCTTAATGCATCTGGTTCTTAGTTATTAAAACAGACCTTAAAGGATGGACAGGTATTACATATACTGACTGTCGGTGAAAACGCACCAGTAGATGATATGGATGTTAAATTGCAATTCTCAAGTAATTTATAATAACAAGTGTAAATTTTGAAGTTGAACGATATTAATTAACTTTTTCAAATATCGACCATGCTGATTGTGTCACAATTCCTCAACATGCTGCAGAGTGATCAATTAAAGTCACATGGGTAAAAAACAAAAGACACACATCTTTATACCTGGTATGTCTAACGGCTTTATTGTTCCTAGTAAATCTCTATATCACGTTATTGCAGCAAGATAACGAAGGGCCGCACAGAGCCAGAGTTACAAGTGACGTTATCATGCTGGAATAAAGTGAAGTCGGGATGACAAGGGACGTGTAATGACTGACTGTAGATGGGTCAATCATTGCGCATTAAGTGTGTTTCAATACCTAAGGGTCTTATCCGTCTCTCTCAATTGTATAGTGTATAGATGATATCACCGTCTTTTTTAAAAATGCCAGCCAATATTAAATGTAGGGTCATAGCCAAAAACATTAAGTAGAATATTGTCAACTATGTGCCAAGTGTAATGCTTTTGTCATACAATGCATCATTTTGACAATATATTGTAACCAATCTTCTCCACTGTTTGTGCAAAATGATCAGTTAAATTATAGTATAGACAATGACAAAGACAATATGACGAAAACAAACGCATTCATATGACGAAATTTACTGTGTCTCGCCATAGGTCCATTGAGGTTCAGCCATAGGTCCATGGAGGTTCAGCAATCAGCGATGAACCTTACAATGTCTACATAAATGTATTGAATCAAACAAGACTCTGCAGCAAGGACAAATGATCGTTTACTAGAGCACCCCGTGTTGAGTGTGCCAGAAGGGAGTGAGTGGTGAGAGGTGGGCGGGTGACGGGCTTTGCGCTTTGTGTGTTACCAAAAAGAATATAAAAAGATCGGGCAGGGAAAGTAGCATCCAAGGAGGACAGTCAACCACAAAACACACAAACAAACACGCAAACAGACAAACAAGAAGGCAAAAGCAATAATCAATGCAAACGACATCACAAACACAAAAAAGGTTGACAATAGGGCTACCGCCTTGGAACGGTCAGTGGCAAAGTAGGCCACTGTTTTTTTTGATACCGGTGCTAGGGTGCACCAAACCTCACACTTACCCTACTGTCATCCCATTAAAACAGGACAGTGTAAATAAAGAAATCCCACTCATGATCTAATCTCTAACCAACAAGGCAGCATCAATATGCAATATAAGTCAAACACAAATATGCTCGTGTAAATATAATACAAAAAACAATTGCCTATAAAGCCACAATGAAGGTACTCAATGACTTGCAGAAGCCAGAGCAGTAAGAGAATACACCATTAAGGGCACGACAAGAAAGATCATAAACAAACATCAAACGCCACCGTCCCAATGGGCTTTAGGTAGGCGTCATCATAGGGTTCACAGCCTTTCCGGTCATCGTACAATTAAAGAGGAAAGCATAGTTACGAACTGTAAAGCACCACCACAAAGCATGCAGTACGTTGCAAAATGATAGGGTCATAACCTCTTTTGATAAACTTTTCAGCAAGTTTAACAAAGATAGTATGAAAGTGATCATGACCAAGAATCTTACGAAGTTTATAAATCACATCACCATAGAAGTCAGGTTGTGATAGTCCTTGCCGCAGAAGAGTCCTTAAATTACTTTTATATTTGAAAGAAGATCAGGGTTACGATAATAGCATTTTGCGAAGTTTATGGTAACGGTAACCCTGATTGAGTAACTTTTTAGTTTTGAAAGATTACGAATATTGAAGTCCTCAACTCGAGTACAAGCTCTAGAAAAACAATTAAGTTGAGACACATACACCCCATACATATCACTTGTAACATCCCCACACTAAGTGGTAAATACAACCAATGTCAACAAAACCACACAATACTAGCATATCTAAATAAACCCAATACACATCGATCTAACAAACATAAACTAACTCTAAAAACTCAACAAATATAACAATCTCCTTTACCACTTTAACACAAAACCTCTTCCCCAACAACTATAACAACACCCTACAATCCAACCATCACCACACCACAACCTAAACTACAAATAAAAAAAACATAACTACCTAAACCAACAAATCACACAATTAACACACCAAAATAACCACCACTTCACCCCCACATTCTCCCCCAACACCCTACACTAACCCAACACCAATAATAATATCAACTTTCCACCAACTCTATCCTTAACACCACATAACTCTAACCAATAACACCCCCACTTCCCTAATTTCCCTCACCTCCCCCCCCACATCCTTATCACCCTATAACCCCTTATCCCCATTCACAAAACTTCCAACCTTTCCACCAACACTATAAACAATAATCACACCATACTATTAAAACTCCACTAATCTAAACAATCAAACCCCACCACAACCCTAAATTACCCTCCTTCATTCCACCACCCCATCCTTATACTCTATAACCCCTTCCTCCACATTCCAAAACCTCCCAACCCCTTTCCCCCCAATTATAACATCATCAAACTATTAAAATCCCCCACACTCTCAAAACAACACAACACCACATATCCCTAAATCACCATCACCCCACCACCCATCCTCATACTCTATAACCCCTTCCTCCCCATCCAAAACCTCCCCCACCCCTTTCCACCAATTATCACATCACCCCAACTCTTAAAACACCAAAACCCTAAAACAACTACAACCCCACATATCCCTAAATACCCTCACCCACCACCCTCCTCTATACTATCTAACCCCTCCTCCCCAATCAAAAACCCTCCCCCCCCATTCCACCACTTATAACACCACTCAAATTATTAAAACCCTCATACTCTCAACCTATCACAACACCAAACCACCTAATTACCCTCACCCACCACTCATCCTTATACTCTATAACCCCCTAACCACATTCAAAACCTCCCCCCCCCTTCACACCACTTATCCCAACCAACATCAACTACTAAAACCACCAATACCTCAAACAACACACCCTCATTCCCCCTAAACTACCCACAACCCAACCACCATCCTAAATCTATAAACCCCCAACCCCCTAACCACTTCTTCTCCTTCTCTTTCCCCCATACCACCATAACTCCCTTCCCAAACCAAACCAACAACAACACTAATCCACACAACAAAAACCAACCACAACCCCACTCCAAACACAACCAACCCACCACAACCACAAAACTACACTCCCCCACACAAACCAACAACAACAACAACACACCCCAACCACAACCCCCTCAACCCCCCACCAACCACACCAACACCCAACACCAAAACCACAAATCAAACCAACCCCAAACCCACAACCAACCCCACACCCCACCCACCAACAACACAATAACACAACAAACCAACACACAAACCCACAAACACCACCCCCACCCAACCCCCCCCACCACAACCAACACCAAACAACAACACCACCCCACCAAACCCCACACCCCCACCACCAAAAACTACCACCCAACCCCACCCAACCCTACAAACACCACAACCAACCACCACCACAACAACAACCCCAACCCAAACACACACCCCAACACCACCAACACCAACACCCCAACACCAACCACACCAAAACACCCACAACCAACAAACACAAACCCCACAACACCCCCAACACACCAACCCCACCCAACACCCCAACACCCCCCACACCCCCAACAACAACAACAACCACCACCAACCACCCCCCAACACCCACAACACACCCACCCAAACAACCCACACAACCAAACACCAACAACCCCCACAACCACAAACACACACAC
>JAWPHD010018560.1:0-39370 GCA_037043455.1 Cyrtodaria siliqua
CTATACAAAACTTATGTATGAATTTCCTATAGTAATGAGAAACCTGATAAAATCAGGAGAAAAACTTTAATACAGGGTATACGTAAAAGGAGGGCTTAAAATGATAAACTTGGAAGTGTATATAAATTCTTTAACGTGTAGCTGGATTAGGCGGAAATATTAGACAAAATAATACTGGATTATGGAAACGTCCCTACGCAAAGAACTAAATAAAATAGGGGACAGTGCGTATTTCGAATGCAATCTTAATAGTAAAGACGAAAATACCATTGCAATAAAAAATTGTGTTTTGAAAGAAATATTGAAAGTTGAGTCAAAAGAAATTTTACGAAGGATATAGAATATATTCCAAACAGATTATCTGGAACAACTCTTATTAAAACCACAAGAAAAAGTAATCTATATTCAAGAATTGGATAATTTAGGATTGAAATATATTGAACAACTATACGAATAACGAGTCAAGAGATTTTTACATTTACTCAGAGTTAAACAAATATTCGGAGTCAGAAATAGTGCCTTTCTACAATACCATACGATAATTAACAGCATTCCCAAACGAATGGAAAACATTACCCAAGAAGAACAAATAAAATGTACCCAAATAGTCAAAAATGATCTGATAAAGAGTTTTCTAAAGAGTAAAATGCAAATAAACTCCTAACTAACTACTGATAGAAAAAAGAGACCACATAACATACTGTGAAACCACAAGTAAAGTGGGAACGTATTCCTCCGGAGATCTAGATTGAAAACATTTATGTTTCATCATTCAAAAGTACAATTGACACAAAACTTAAGTACAATTTCCAATATAAATATATCATGAGAATCATTACCATGTAATAAGTTACTGTATAAATGTAAACTAGTTAGTTCTAGTTTATGTGGATGTTGTGAAATGCATGTAGAATCTCTCATACATCCTTATTTGGGAATGTCCAATTAGTTCCAACAATTTTGGACGAGTTTACAAATATTTCTCCATGGTAAAAGTTTGGATTGTAAATTTTGATCTAAAAACAATATCATTTTGTCATAAGTCAAAACAAAAATAATAGACAGTATTGTCAACTTTATTATACTTATAGCAAAAATATTTTTATTTTTATAAACAAATGCAGGGAAAGCCATCCCGGAGTTTAATTGTTTTATTCAATAATTAAAAAAAAGGAAAGGACATAGACAGAACATTGCAGCATGTAAAGATAAAATTGAACACACCACAAGAAATGGGAAAAAGTTTTAAGCGCATAAGGAAACTAGATGGTGACCGAGATATACAATAAATAATCAACGTATATATATTAAACTGTATACAAACGAACAACGACAGCATTGACTCTAACACTCCAATACCTCCTGTTCCTACTATCTGTCAAATTCTTCTCCTTGTCCTGCTCATTCTAATTCCTTCTAAAAGTTTCTTTTAGGGCATACATGTATTATACGATGTTGCATCAATGTAACACATTGCTATACAACTGTACGTTAGAAGTTCATATATGCTTGTACCTTTTGTTTATATATTATGCATTGAGAGAAATAAATATTAAAAAGAAAACCATTTTTGAATAAAAGGTCGAAGCGCCCCGATATGCAACATATGGTAAAAATACTTTTTGAACTCGAACCGGATACCATCCTTTACACCCACACCGCCAGTCAAATTATTGGGATCTCGGGGAATGAGGCTGTCCCTACCCCTGTCAGTGTGTAGTATACATCTTGGGGCCTAACCATCGTTTAGTCACTCTATACCTGGTGTTGTTCTAAATACTAGTAGTTATATTTGTCATAATGGACCATATGGTTATTGTGCCTGTGGCGGTAAAAATGATGTGGAGGACCAGATGTGGTTAGCCTTACTTGCCTCCGATTGAAAACGCACTTCCTAGATCTAGACGTGCAAGATAGTTAAAAGTACTTGTGAAAGTATGTCATTCTACTACGGATGTAAAGCCGCGTTGGTCCCCTGTGCAGGGAGAGACATACCCTATTCTAGGTTAAAAAAATCATCGCTTGAACCTTGTGTGTTTATCACAAAAAAAGCCTGCGGTAAAACCAACTCATCCACAGAAACGAAACTGTGATAATCAAAAGTATGTTGTACAATAGTATTGGAAGAAAGAAAGAAAGAAAGAAAGAGAAAGAAAGATAGAAAGAAAGAAAGAAAGAAAAGAAAGAAAGAAAGAAAAGAGAAAAGAAGAAGAAAGAATGATGGATCTGTAATATGTACCTTTGCTACAATATTGTTACTACAGACCATAAGTCATAATGTGTGATGACATACGATGATGACTTAAATGAATGTACGTCGTGTCATTTTATTATAAATTCCGTAACATTTCCAGAAATTGCCAGTTTGTTTGGGTTGTGGCACGAATGGAAACCGGATACCCTCGTCGATTCGTAGTGGGACGATCCGAATACGGGAAATCTGCGAAGAGTTATGGTTTTACGGGAAAACGGGATGGCGTAATGTTAAACAAATAAAAGATTTTTTTAACTCGGTAGTTATGCAATCATTTGTGTATCATAATAGGTAGCAAGGGACATATAATTTCTGCGACTCGAAATCCTAACTTTTATTAAATTGTGAATTGTGTTGACGATTTTTGGCCAATGAACAATGTACATAGTTAACACTTTGGGCTACGTTTCCAAGTTAATTGCAGTTTTGGCGACATAGGTAAAAAATGCAATTTCATTGTCATTTTTGGATGGTTTCGAGAAAGGTTTTTAATGTTTTTTTCACCTCATTCTGCTTGGAAACCACCATTCGTAACGAAATTTGCTACTTTACGGTTGTAGTCTCCCCATAAACTACCGCAAATGATCCAAGACTTTTCAAATGGATGGATTGGTATGTTTACTTTTCCGCCTGCATGATACATAGGGAGCTCGATTGGCTCCCCCGTGTCTCCCGCAGCCCCTCACCCCAATATTTGCCAAAATGATGTGTGAATATCCACAATCCCCCCTCCCCCCACAGCCCCCTGTGTTTTATCGGATGAGTTTGGAGTACGGATGGATGCGTAGTAATTAAATCACGGTGCGTTAGCACGGAGTGATTTAATATACTCCGCATCGAACGATTCTATTCGATATAACACACAGTAACCCCATTTTTTACGCTATTGTGGGGGCACTATATCTTATCCTGGAGGTCAATGTGTTTACAGGCTGTTCCATTTGGCCGCCCCCGTATGCAAAGTTCTGCCACGGCACAATAGCTTAAATACACTAGATCTACGTGACAAACAAATAAATATAGCTTGCGCTGTATAACGTCCAAACGTTCTCAGCTTGTTCAAGAGCTTATTAATAGTATATGTACTGATGCAATATGGATGGGTTTACATCGGTGTGTGCAAAGTTTGGGAGCAAGGCAACTTTGTTGTATTAACATTTCATTAAATTACTGTTGAGGTTTGTCTTCGTGACGTATATTTACCAGTATTGTCATGTAACGTGGTGCCTTCCAACGGATGAAATATACGCCGGGAATTAATTGGAACAAGGCTGTATTTTATCGTAGAATGACATACTAGTGGTGGTCCCTTCTTTGTGTATATGAAAGACTGACGAGGTCGTGTTAGAATTAATGTTAAAAATAGAAATAAACCATGATAATCCAGCCAGGAGACAACAGTCAGAAAATACACTTGTACTCTGGATGAAAATGAGCATATACCACAGTCTTCGAATAACCCACTAGCCTGATGCCCGGGGCTAGTAAAAACTGTCATTCAGGCTCGTGAAAATTTGGAATTCATGTAGTGGGCTAAATAAAAATTCAAGTTTTAGTGAGCATATAAGAATTCGGGCTGGAAATTTAAGTCGAAGACTGTATACACAAATATCATAAATAAACAACTAAACGCATATCAACTGAATTATTTTATTGATTAAAATAAAAATAATAATGTATTTGTATTGTATACTATAATAAAGAAACAAGACAGGAAAGCTGAATACATACTTTAATAGAAATTTTCCAAGCTTCAAGGCCTGAAAACACAGATTAAAATTGCACATGTTATACTTCATATTGAACTAAACCGATTATAACTGATGATTGATCGGTTACATCCAATCAATGGTAACCAATTATCCATTGTAAGTTTCAACCGATTGCCATCACTAGTAACTGGCAGATGAATGATATAATTTGGATCTTGTTACCTGTTTTTGCAGCTTATAAGCACATTTGAAAAAAATTATATACGCGTCTAATTTCGAATACTTTTCAGTTTATGGAGCTAATTGCATACTCTGTGTGTGCCTGAATAGAAAATGGCTATTCTGTCGTCTAAACTGAATACACTGATGATATTTTATCTTGTTGCACTATTTATGATTTTATCATTACCAACCTCCCAAGGCACATTATTATTGATACTATAACAACAGGTAAATAATGTGTATTTAAGAATTGATTCACTAATTTTCGGTATTCCTGGGGTTTTTAAAGACGGTAGTGGTTGGCAAATTTACCATAAGCGCAAAGTGAATGGAAAATTTACCATGAAGCTATTTATGGTAAAGTTGCCATTTCACTACCACCGTTCAAACGCAATATTTACATTTCTATTGCACTGACCTTAAATGAAACGGATTTATGTTCTGCATTTAAATTTCCAGTGAAATAACACTTGCGTTTTGGGCAGAGCTATAGCAAAGAAGGTAGAGTTTATTTGTTTGATTAACTTGAGAACTGTCACCAAAGTACATAGAAAGGATTAAATTCAATATTTCGATATAAGCTAGTTTAAATTTAGCAAGAAGTGTCTCGGACTACACACTATTTAAACTAGCCCAATATTTTTCATAGCCTGTCGAAAGATCTAAATATTGGAATTAAATCCTTAAAAAAATCAATTCTTCAATGGATTCATCTAGTTTTTCATTTGCCTGACTCCAGTACATGCTTGTTAACATCCCTCTGCCAGGAAATATTTTCCTTTTTGCAGTGTTAAACAGTAGCTTCTTGAACATATATTTTTTAATGCCGTATCAACACTTTATCTCAGGGTTATTTAGAGCCGCCCCAGATAGAGGAGAAGGATATATAGGAATCATATAACCTTCATATACACAGGGACTGCCTACTTTATGTCCGGCGCATCCTTGGCCGGGATAGTAAAGAGGCGGCTTCTAAACTTGCTCGTCTCTCACAGCTACGGGTTTGAATCCCACTGTAAGCTTGACTTGTCAAGTGAAAAAGTGTCGATAATCACGGACGGGCTGGAGGTATATACAGTACTCAGGTTCTACCCGAGAAAACAAATGGGTTCTGCTTCTACCATAAAATAGACCGTCATATATAGCCTAACATGTGCTAAAAATGACGTAAACGTAACACAACATTCAAACAGTTCATGTCCACATCAAAAAGACAAAGCTAAGAAATTAAACGCTTTCCCATGGGCACATGAAACACTCAGTGGTGCAAGTTATAAGATATCTAGATTCAAAGTCTACCCTTCTGTGTCACAACCGTTTAAAAAATTAAGACATTTAGACAAATGCTATCAATAGCGTTTGCTGAATCGGTTATAAAACTGTGTTTTGAAAATATGTGGTTTTTTATTGTTGTTTTTAATATCTTTTATATTTTTCAGTGCCATTTCTGCCTTAAGCTGCACCCTTAGATGCTGAATGTTCAAGAACGTCCAAGAACATATAGTATGCGTCAGTCTTCCATTGTTTGTGGTTGTTTAAGACTGCGTTCTGCTTTATGTAGAACTCAGCATTAATAACCTGCAACGGATGGCTTGAACTTGCAACCGAACTAAAAAGGACTGGATGTAGATGTACCATTAACGAGTCGCAGTTATCTTTGGTTGATGGATACAATAGTGGGAATAAGTGATGTACCAAACAATCAATTGTGGCCAACGATCAGTTATTTAGTAAGTTATGACATTCCACAAGAGATCATTGCAACAAATAGAATTCTATTATCGCTGAAAATAAAAACAAAACATATAAGCTACTTAGTCAAGAATTAGTCAGATTACCACCATCTCAAAATAGTACAAAATAAACTCCTTTTTAGCTCTACTGATCAGAGATCAGCAGAGCTTATGCCGTGGTGCGATGTCCGTCGTCCGTCTGTCCGTCCGTAGACTTTTTTTACAGCGACTACTCCTCTGAAACTACTGAATGGATTTTACAGAAATGTTGCCCATGAAGTCTAGTTGATCCTAGCAAAAATTCATGTTGATGTGAAATCCAAGATGGCCGCCAAATCTAAAAATAGATTTTTAAAAAACAAGTTTGTAGCGACTACTTCTTGAAAACTCAAAGTGATATTGATATGGGACTTTTTCTAAAATGATCAGCATGACATGATGTTGGTCCTTGTCGAAGAAATGAATAAAACTTACTAGATATACCTTCAATTGTGTCAAACAGGTGCATTACAGACAACTTTTGTATACCAGGTATTTCTCACACTTTCAAATGATTGTGTTCGAAAAAAGGTATGTCTACTTTCACGTTTACCCTTTGCAGAATATAGCTTTAGGTCATATAGCAGTATTGCATTTCCCATAGGCCTCCATTATACTGAGCCTTTTGGTCTACAACACCTATTCCTGAATCCGAACGGATGATAAAACCTAACTTTTTTAAAAAACTATCTTAGAGACACTCAGAAATGACCAGCAAATTGGGTGTAATGTGATGCTTTCAGGCTCTAATATTTCACTGAAGGTGGCCACCCCCAGAATGCCAGTAAAGAAATTTTAATTTTTGCAAATATACTCTCAGTACAATTGTATCCATAAAAATGAAAGTTTCGGTCAACATATCCTAAATCAACATGTGTTATGATGGAAATATAATATTTTGATGTTCTATGGGAATTTGTTATGATTTGGGTAATTTACTCCAATCAGAATCTGCCTTACGGCAATCTGACTATATGCCCTAATAGACTCTATACTTTTTTCAACCAATTAGAAGCCCTAAATCAATATTGGTATCTGACCTTATATCAGTATTTCTCTGAAGGTGTCAGACCGGTGAAAATCAGCCCATTGAACACAATACAAAATAGGCTATTTTTGGAGATTAGTCACAAGTTCCACAACATTTCTTCGCTTAAATACACTTTAACTTTGTGAATTAAACACATTTGGCTCACGAACGGTCCCATATCTGGAATAAAACACCGACTCACGTTTTCAACATTTCGCGTCATTCATTCACACTAATTTTCAAACAAACATCTGTCAAAACCACATGTCCACCTATCCTTTGTGCTCATACTTTCCGAAGAAATAGTCCTGACAAACACAGTAAAATACTTACTGTTCATGACAACAGACATAATAATTTAACATCAGGTTAGATTTAAGAATGAAATAAAACCTAATCGTGGGAAAAACACATGCAAACTAAATACTTTGGATTTATTCATGGCACTATTTTAGCATCCTACGACCCGGAAGTATTTCCTGTCTGGTCAAGCATACAGGAAGTAAACAACTATGGTATTGATGCCTGGAGTAGTGCGCGGTGTAGTCGAAAGGAGTTCCCGACTATATAACACTATTTTTGTGATCAAAGGCATTTTTGAGCTATTTAAGGCCTGTTTTTTTCTGGCTTTTAAAAAAATTACTTTATTGATTTGTTTGTGAGAGCTAAGAACCATTTTCATGGTTGTATGATGGTTTTTAATATATATCAACTTGTAAGTTTTGAAAGCGAAAGTAGAATACATGTATGAGGTGACGAATGAATGCAGTTTGTTCACGGTGTCAACACAGATCAGCATTTTATTTTCTTATATGCCATATGACCCCTACTTTTCTAATCAGTTTTCTAGATAGGATGGCCATATCACTAAGAATATGAAAGTGAATCTTAGTTTCAACTTCATTTTGAAAGAAATGGCAGACTAGAAAGATTGGAAAATATTGTACAGGACTCAATGGGATTTGTTTTACTTCAGGTGCTATACCTGAAGTAAAACAAATCCCATTGAGTCCTGTACAAACACCACCTGAAGTAAAACAAATCCCATTGAGTCCTGTACAAACACCACCTGAAGTAAAAAAATCCCATTGAGTCCTGTACAAACACCACCTGAAGTAAAACAAATCCCATTGAGTCCTGTACAAACACCACATGAAGTAAAACAAATCCCATTGAGTCCTGTACAAACACCACCTGAAGTAAAACAAATCCCATTGAGTCCTGTACAAACACCACCTGAAGTAAAACAAATCCAATTGAGTCCTGTACAAACACCACCTGAAGTAAAACAAATCCCATTGAGTCCTGTACAGTATTTTCCAGTATTTCACTTTGTGGAGTGTCTATAGCAAGATGTTTTAAAAAGTGTTTTTACTTTTTTTTTGCATGTATTTTGCCTCGAAAAGCTGTAATTTGGAGTTTCAGGTTTTTGAAGTCTTTACATGATGGCCTGGAGAGACATATTTCAATAAAAGTAGGCTTGCTTGTTGTTAAAATGTAGATAATTGTATTTAGAGTTTTATAGGTGTGATACCACCAAAACCTTCCCCTTACCCCCTAAAATTAGACTTTCTGGGGGAAATGTCAGAGAGAACTGTAGGCAAAGTATGCTGTCCAGTCATAGAAACTTAACTTTTAATCACAAAGCTAGTACCAGACTTGCATTTATGAGTAATTGGGATGTTTATATATGCATTTAGTGCCACCAAATTAAGGTATGATGCCACAAAAGCACCAAATTGCCTTGTAAATCAGATTTTTGCATGAAAATCAGCATATTTTGCATTTAATGTGGGAGTTGATGCACGTTTGGTAATACCATAAGACATTGTACACAGTACGCTGCGACTGAATGGATATGGACAAACATAAACACATACATACGTTCTATTAGGTGGATGTTCGGATGAATGGATGGACAGACATTTATGCATGCTTCTTATTTAACACTTAACTAGTTTTATTTTTTTTACAAAATTTATCTCAACAACCTGTCGCAACGGGTTTACAATATCAACATCATACACAATGGGTGCATTTCAGTCATAGTGAATTTGAGACATGGCTGTAAAATCGTTTATAGACAGAACATAAACTACTTGATATGTTCATTGACGTGATAAATACTATAGGGTAAACTATATCAGTTGTTCATGTTCTTGAACAGATTGAAAATAAATAAGCCTTATATCATACAAATGTCTAAAAGAGTATGATAATGGACCTTTGGAAACGGCCGAACACGACAGATACACAATATTGCAGTCTCGGTTTGATTGAGACTGTTCATGAACGGTAGTGAAATATGCTAACCATCCCGAAGATGGCATGCATATGGCGGTGGATATAGGGATTTTCCTCCCCCATGTCCAGCGGCGTACGGTCCCAGTATCTAACAAAATACTATGCCCCGAAGAGCGAAATAAACAAAATGGAATTTAGTTGGGAGCAGCGGTTATGAAGCCTGCATATCACAAGTAACTGGCAAAAGACTAAATTAAAAAGCAGACAACATATCCTATGAGTGGTTAAACAATATCCAGAACCTTTTATCGGCCGGAGTAGTGGAACCACCGAATCGAAAATAAAGTTTAAAAAAACAAAAGCAATTGAAAATGTACCACCGATAACTAAATATAAGTATCGGGCTCAGCGATCTCCAAAGATCGAATAAATAACAGTCCTGATTGCAAGCGCGGGGAGACGTTTTACTGAATGTGTACTGCAGAAAGCTTATGTAATCATAATAACTCCATTATATATAACACAATATTAAAATGTGATATTATAGTTATCTAAAACAGCGATTTATTTCAACAACTAATTCATACTGCGACCTCCACTGAGGAAGATAAATATCTACTATTTAAACTGCGTAGATTAAATATTGTAAAATATCAGTCTACCGACTTCCTTTTGAATATGTAAAACTATTCAATTCGTAACCAGACATATACTTTGATATGTCTGGGTTTGAAAGCTCTGTATGTACCTTGTGCATTCCATATCTCGATGCACACTTGAATGTTCTTTCCTTATGATGTCAGATGACATTTTGTTTTTGTTGGTGCATCGTCAACAGGCCTGCCAAATCTCCGGATAAAATCCGAATTTTTCAATGGCTCTCCGGATCTCCGGATTTCAGTGTACAATCTCCGGATTTTCCATCAAAACAAAATGTTCACGATTCAACAGGTATATTTTCACAGTTTATCAGCTATATCCCGAATTGGTCCTGGTAAGCTCCCTAGTCAGAGGAATATATACAAGTGTCGAATCAGAGGGGGACATCCGTGTAATGCACTGACTGAATATACAATTAACACCTAAGTACATAATTAGGGAGACCCTCCCAGGGGTTTTGGGAATCTGGGGAACATGGCCATTTACTTTTAGGGATCTGGGGTACATTGCCAATTATTTTAAGGGATCCAGGGATCAAAGGCCTACTTTTAGGGATCTAGGGAACAGTGTCCTAAAGGAAAGAAAAAATGAAAAAGTGCCTAATTTGAATGTAGAATTGCTATTATTTACATTTTAAACATGGCATTTGGACTGCTGATCACTGGTGACTGCTTTTGACGGCTTTCAGTATTACCTTTTACGACGATTTTTAGTTGTTCCCATCGCTCAACTGGACGCTCTAACTTCCGACAATATCAACTTTCCATTCAACTGAAAGCGTTTGTACGTCGATGAACATTTGCCATGTGTGTCCATTTTAGCACAACTGATCACGGATCAGCAGAGCTTATTCCGTCGTGAATCGTTCGTCTGTCTGTCTGACCGTCCGTCCATAATTTATTTTGTGGCGACTACTCCTCTCAAACTATTTCATGGATTTTCATCAAACTTAACAAAAATGTTGCCCATAAGGTCTAGTTGACCATAGCAAACATTCAGGTTAATGTGAAATCCAGGATGGCTACCAAAGCTTAACATTTTATATCTTAAAAATATATTTTTTTGGCGACTGCTTCTCAAAAACCATAATGGGTATTGATTTGGAACCTATGGATGATGGATAATGGATTTTCATAAAACTTTACATGAATGTTTCTCTTAATATTTAGTTCGTAGTGCCAAGTATCTTTGTTTACATATATTTATATAGGAACAACTTTTGGGACTACTCCTCTGAAACCATTTGATGGATTTTCACTAAACTTTACATGAATACTGCTCTTGATGTCTAGTTGATCCTAAGTAAAAAATCAGGTTTGCCGGAAATTCAAGATGGAATTGAATTGAATGTTGTTTATTGTCTCATCAACACAGTATAGGTTATTTAGAGCCGCCCCAGAAAGAGGGGAATGCTACATAGGAATCCGGAAACCGTGTCCACTCTTATTATCGAATAGATTCCTATAGTTCTTTAACGTGCTTGGAGGATAGACCGATACACGGGACCGTCCGGTTTACCGACGGACGAGGCTAAGGGAAAGTGTGTTGCCCGAGAACACACCGACGAAACTCAGTGGCACCACGGAGGATTGAACCCGGGGCCTCCGGTTACAAATCCGCCACTCTATCGACTGCACCACGCCAGCCCTCTAAAAAATTCAAGATAGCCACTAAAGCTAAAAATATATTTTAAAAATAGAATTTTGTGGCGACTGCTACATTTTTTTATTTGATGTCGAACATGGCCACCAACAGCCATCTTTATTAACACAGAGTTACATGGGGAAAACTTGAAGGATTTTCATGAAACTTTACAGGAATGTTACTCCTGTTCCAAAAATGATTTTCATTTGGGAAATGCTGAACTATAATGTATTTACTCTGACAAAAAAACTGTATTGTTTATTGATTAACAAACATTACCCCTTCAAATAATGACAAACATATAAAAGGTACCTGTTCAAGGCCTAGCTGTTCAGATCTTCAAGAGAGCATTTCAAGATCATAGATCTCTTGTTTCTTCATCATTTGTTTTGTGAAAATGTAAAAAATGGAGCCAAATACGTCGATACGAAGAATCTGTTACTTACCTGTGACTGTGGCTATATAAAACAAAGGGCTAAGGAAAACTCACAGAACACTGGTGTTTTTGTTAGAGCACCTGAGCCGAAAGCTCAAGGTGATCTATTGGGATCACTCTTCCACCTTCGTCCGTCGTCATCGTTAACTTTTGCTCCAAACGATGTCTCCGCAGAAACCGCTTGGCCAAATTTGACCAAACTTCACATGGTTGATCCTTAGATAAATGCATTTTAGATCTGTTAAAATTGGGTCAGCAAGTTTGTTCATTGTATATTGAGATTTTGCATGTTTTTCATAGACTTATATAGGAATTTTGTTTAAAAATCTTCTAATCTGAAACCGCAAGGCATAGAGCTCTCATGTATTACTTGTAGCATCAGCTGATGGTCCTCTACTAAGTTTGTTCAAATGGTGTTCAAATGGTGACCCTGCGGTCAAATTTGGCACCGCCCCGGGGGTCACAGTTTTACAAAGACTTGAATAGGAAACGAATTAAAAAAATCTTCTCTGAAACTGCAGGAGCCAGAGTTACAATATTTTGCATATGGTCCTTTACCAAGTTTGTTCAAATGATGACCCTGGGGTCACTTTTGGCCTGTCCCAGGGATAACGTTTTATATAGACTTCTATAGGGAAATACTTCAAAATTCTTCTACTTTGAAATTACAAGAGCCTGAGGTTAATCAAATCCCATTGGATGTATTTTATTTGTTTGTTTTTTGTTTTTTTTATTATCTTTTGTTTGGATTCATTTTTTCTTTTGTTAAAATATTTTAAAGTTTGTAAAGAGTTTGCATGTTTTACATGGACTTACATAGGGAAAACTTAAAATATTTTCTTCTTTGATATTACAAGAGCCGGAGGTTTAATGTTTTGCATTTGCTATAGACTTATGGTCCTCTAGCAAGTTTGTACAAATGGTCACCCTTGGGTCACATCTGGCACTGCCCCAGGGGTCAAATGTTTTACATTAACTCGTATGGTGAAATACTTAAAAAATATTCTTTCAAATTGTTAGCATGGAGTTGTGGGTTTAAATTTTGTTTGAGAGTGTTGTTGTGTTTTGCACTTGTAAAAAGATATTAAAAGGAATTTAATGATGAAACCCCTTTGATATAGGAGCCATTTTAGCTTGTAGAGCATCCACAGGCCCTCGTGTGTTCTTGTTCTTTATTATTATTAATGATCGCTAACCCCTGGTCTATCAAGTTTGCTCATTTGAAGTCCCTGGGGTCAAAATTCACTGCAACTCCTGGGTCCAAAGTTTGTATGTAGAGATTTTGCATGTTTTAACATAGACTTGCATAAGGAAAGACTTAAAAACTTCTTCAATCAGCATTTGCGAGAGGACACTTATTTTCATCATTGGTAAGTTCCTCAGGTAATCGAATTAGGGCCATTTTGTTTAAGGCTATTTTAGCCCTCTTGTTATGATGTGTAAAAGGTAAAAGCAGTCCAGAGAAGACTACAGTATGTGTTTTACATAAGGGTTATTAAGCGAACAATATTTGGTACTTTTAGGGAACTATGTTTAACACGTTTGGGGATCTAGGGAAGAGTGTAAATACTTTTAAGGATCTAGGGAACATGGAAAAAATACTTTTGGGGAACTTTGGCAAATACTTTTGAGGATCTGGGGAACAATGGCCATTACTTTAAGGGATCTGGGGAACAAGAACACCCCTGGGAGGGCCTCATTAGTTCCTTCAGTGGCATAACTACATGCGTAATGCAGCAATATCTGTAACACGGAGCAGCAGCTGTTATAGTGGTACCTCACACACGGAGCACCAGCTGTTATAGTGGTACCTCACACACGGAGCACCGGCTGTTATAGTGGTACCTCACACACGGAGCAGCAGCTGTTATAGTGGTACCACACACACGGAGTTGCTATAGCTCCTCACACCTGCTATTTCAGTTAGGTTGACCTAACTGAAATAGCAGGTGTGAGGAGCTATAGCAACTCCGTGTGTGTGGTACCACTATAACAGCTGCTGCTCCGTGTGTGAGGTACCACTATAACAGCCGGTGCTCCGTGTGTGAGGTACCACTATAACAGCTGGTGCTCCGTGTGTGAGGTACCACTATAACAGCTGTTGCTCCGTGTGTGAGGTACCACTATAACAGCTGGTGCTCCGTGTGTGAGGTACCACTATAACAGCTGCTGCTCCGTGTGTGAGGTACCACTATAACAGCTGCTGCTCCGTGTGTGTGGAACCACTATAACATCTGCTGCTCCGTGTGTGAGGTACCACTATAACAGCTGTTGCTCCGTGTGTGAGGTACCACTATAACAGCTGCTGCTCCGTGTGTGTGTGGTACCACTATAACAGCTGCTGCTCCGTGTGTGAGGTACCACTATAACAGCTGCTGCTCCGTGTGTATGGTACCACTATAACAGCTGCTGCTCCGTGTGTGAGGTACCACTATAACAGCTGGTGCTCCGTGTGTATGGTACCACTATAACAGCTGCTGCTCCGTGTGTGTAGTACCACTATAACAGCTGGTGCTCCGTGTGTATGGTACCACTATAACAGCTGGTGCTCCGTGTGTGAGGTACCACTATAACAGCTGCTGCTCCGTGTGTGAGGTACCACTATAACAGCTGCTGCTCCGTGTGTGAGGTACCACTATAACAGCTGCTGCTCCGTGTGTGAGGTACCACTATAACAGCTGCTGCTCCGTGTGTGAGGTACCACTATAACAGCTGCTGCTGTGTACGATGATTATAATTTGTAGAATTGACTTTTGTATTTGCATTTACCACGCATCTGTGCAGAAAAGTAAGTGCACTTTCATAAAACAACTCAATAAAACAACAACAGTTGCGGTAAAAACTAAACCAAGTATTTGTAATTGAACTAATGTGGTAATTTATTTTTTTCTATAACTATCAAACAATGCATTAACTTGTATTAAAAAAAATCATAAATAATTAAATTTGCGCTTTAAAAAAATAGTGATCGAGTCGGACGCTCCAAATTTCTATTTAAACTGTTCTTCGCGCATTTTAAATCTTACATTTTAAAAATCTCAGGATTTTGTATTTAAATGTTTTGGCAGGCCTGCGTCAAACGCACTGGTGCGCGAGTGCTAACCCAGACCACAATACTTTTATTTATACATCACTATATATAATATCAAGGACGCCATGCAAACACGTTTTGCAACAGATAATGACACATAAATCAAACAGAAATTGAAGTAATAATAATTTGTTTAACACATGTTTTTTAAGAAACATATTGTGTGGTGGTTTTAAACGATATCCTATAGAAAGTATGTCATAAGTATAAGTAATTTATATTTACTGCATATCAGGTAAATAAACTTGATAAATAAGTCTTGATTTAGATGTTGTTGTTACTTTTAATAGGTATTTAACACTATGAAATTTCAGCAAACTTATTATTGTTTGTGCATGACACTGAAACAAAATGTATGTATTAAAATAATTTGCTTAAAAGTTCCATTTTCTTGAGATATTTAGCTAACACAATAATTTCTATAACCAGAAAACATCCTATAGTGGTATTCTCTTTTTGATATTGGGAGTCATGTTGATCGAGTGGTAATAAAAAACAATACCGTTTCTGAGTATAAAAATGAACTAGTGCTAATTTAGTTTCAGTTTTCCTCAGAGGAGAGTTTATGTTTTTTAGTTTTTTTTATAAAGAATTGGAAGCAGGAGTTACTCCAGAATGCACACTTTACATTATCGATAAACACAATATTCGCCGCTCATGCAAGCCATCGGATCCTACGAACATACGTTCACATGCGGTGCCCAAACGATGACCGGTCCCGCACATTAGTAGTATAGAAATGAAGGTGTCTGGGACAGTTTTCCCATCGGGGTCCCACCAATGACAAGCTGGCAAATTTGCATGTCACGGTATGACAAACAAGCAAAAATCACCAGGAAAAACTGATCAAAGCAACAATCAGTTCCAAGATGGGATGACGATATGCTATCAAGCTCGTCAGCAAATTGTAAAACTCGTTTTGCACACCCTATCTGATAAAACTCCCCCAGACACCCTCAATTCTACACTACTCATAGGATAATTAATAATATGATTTTATACTTCGTCCCAACTAGATTCAAATGCATACGAAAGCAGAAAGACGCCTCCAGCCAAATGGCCAACTATTTTCAAATCTAGCAGGCCTCTGGAGAAGGCCGAGGACGCTTCCAGCCAAATGTCCAACTAGATTTCAAAATAAGCTGCAATTGTAACGAGACTACTTTATTCTAACCAGCAAACACAATTAGCAAATCAAGATTATTTCAAACCCCGGTGAAATAACTGTTAGAAATGCTGCTTCCCTATGCAAGCAAACATGAGGCGTTTCCACGATAATAAACTCCGGGCTCTTCCAAACCCGAAGCCCGAAGGGTAATGTTCCAACATGATCACAAAACAAGGCTAAATATCTACGCAATGCCCGTTGGGCTATTGAGTCCACTTTCAAATAGTTTCAAAGCGATCAAACAAAGTCGGAAGAAACGGTGCAATCATCCTCATCATGGTAATTATTTATATGCTAGTGTATCTTGGCCATTGTCTAATATATACCTTTTGTCATCATATTCAGACAAACATTTTTTATTAATTTCGTATCTGTTTAGCTTGTGTTTGTTATATCTGATAACTTTCATTTGATGGCGAGCTTCCGTTGCTGCGAATAAAAAGTTTTTGTAGTTATCATGTGTTATCGGTTTTTTAACAATACATTTTTGAATACCTTTCCCTTTTAGTTTCAATATTATCAGCCAAATGTAAGAGCATGAATTACTCCTCAGTCCAACAAACTTTTCGCATATTGAACCACAAGCTTCGTAGATTCATTTTACCAATAACCTTTTTGTTATCATCAAAATAAAATTTAATGTTTGAATTATAATCACTGTTGTCAAAAAGTTTTCTGTCTTTGTTAAGACCAGCATACACATCTTTTGTTCTAATTTCATAACATAGTGAATCAGTGTCGGTAAACAATAGCTTGGCTTTTTCATTGTATTTGTTTTTAGAATAACTGTAGTGGAAATCATGCATTAAGTGTTTTGACAAGTCGAGAATACATATACCGACATAACAGGGACGATTTAAGACCAGTTTTTCTTTTATCCTACTGATGGCAAATAAGTTTTCACTGAACATTTTACAAGAAATAAATGATAGTATTGCCGCATATTTCAAAAGGACTTCTTCAACCCGGGGTTAGAGGGCGTGAGCGGTAGCTAGCATATTTCACTACCGCTCATGAACAGTCTCAATCAAACCGAGACTGCAATATTTCGTATGTGTCGTGCTCGGCCGATTCCAAAGGTCCATTATCATGCTCTTTCTTCCACGTCATGCGTTAGCTTAACATTAATTCTTTTTCTCAAGTTTTTCATGGTTTTGCCAAAAACTGAATTATGCATAACCTCGAAGAAATCTTTTTCGAAAGCATATTTACCAGCTGTTCTTTTTGTAGTATTGCAGTCAATGTAAACTTTCAACCATTGCGACTCATCAAACTGAAGTATCCTGTGTACTTCTTTGACTTTTAACCCTAATTTTCATACAGTTTTAAATTCCTATAGTGTGCAACATATTTTTCCTTATCCTTCAATGTTGTGAAAAGTTTCCTTTACTTTACTTGACCCCAAATCAAACTTCTTGCAGTAGTCTGATAACCACTGGTCTTTTATTTTCAAAGTTTCTGGAGAGAAAGGGTAGTCATTATGCAAGTAGTACAACTCTTCAGGATATTCGAGATCACACTCAACAGTATAATTTGATTTTCCTTTCTCGAATTTGTTAACCCATTTGAAGTTATCAGTTGGCAATGGTTGACACATAGCCCACCCATACACGTTGTTAGCGTCAAGATATATTATATACTTGCTTTCTTTACTGCTGTCGTAGTTTCCCATATATTTATTGTTGGTTTTTGAATATCTGGTCGCAATGAAACTCAAGCCACCCCTTAGTATTTCATTTCTTGTGTACCCGGTCGCGTCTGTAAATGTATATGAATGTTGCCGTTGTTGAGTCGGTGGGTCATGTTAGTTCATTTTCGGTGGAAAAAAGTACCTGTCTTCGATTTATTGAAACCTTACATCTGGACAGAGGAAATTTTTATCTACGCGTACATGTATTTGTTTTTATTCTCGCTTCTAAAATGACAAAATAAATTGAATTTTGATTGAAAAGTACATTATCGGCAATTTAAACCTTAAAACAACCTAAATTCATTCCTTTGAAAAATACCTTTAACTATTAATGTGAATTACATGAAGTTTACAAGAATTGTGTTCGACCAATTTACTTTGTGAATATTATTACTTTAACAACAATCCATTATTGTGTTTTGTCATAATCACAGATTATAGATAAGAGGCGTATAAATCTGACTATTGTTAATTTCGCCGATAATTCATTTTGCTATCGATTTTATCATGTGACCTTGTTTGATAGATATCCCTACGTCATAGGGCTGGCGTTCCTACTGAAAGTCAAGCGAAATATTCTCTAAAAGCAAGAAACAAGGACCGATAATCGTAACCACTGAATCATTCGAAATGAAGCAGAAGCTTATGAAAGTCTAAACTGCTTTTAAAAATAGTAATCAGTATAAGCGTGTGTATATAAAGAAATGACACTACTCCCTTTTGATTCAAACATATTTTATTACCAATATTTTACAGACAGAATAATATCCACATATATACAATAGAAATATTATAATGACAAATGAGTCGGGTAACAAGTTCTACCAACATTAGTTTAAAGCTATAAAGCTATAAAGCTATAAATATATAAAGAAATGACACTACTCCCTTGATACTCGCAACACTGATTTCAATCTACGAGTATTACTCTAAGAAATAGACAAAGACAACAAATATCGTGTATCTGGTGATAAGATGTTTCCTGTCTGAAAAAATGGTAGCCATGGTAACTAGGACAATGTGCGCCTAGGTTGTTGAAATGTTGGAGGGTGGTCTCTCAAAGATTTAGATAATACTATTTTTCTAGAAATTGCATTCAAGTGCTCCAGCTGTGAATATTTTGTGTAGTAGAAATAAGGAAACGTTAAAGACACATTTCCCAGCAGATTGTAGTCGTTGAAAAGTCATGGATAGCATGCTTTTTAACTGCTTACTTCTCGCTGACTGATTACCACAGAGACATTATATTGAGGCCCCATCACAGTTTTTTTCTTTTCATTTACTATTACCTTAGTTTTTGATATAAGATATATTGTAACTAAAAAAAACACTAGATTGTTTATTATGGGGGAGCATATAGTCGCCTCTTTTTCCGTCCGTCCGTATGTGCGTCCGTGCGCTTTTTGTCCGGAGCATGACTCAAAAAGTATTCTTTAATAAAGTTCCTGTGAATGATAAGGATAATGAGACGGAGTGCAGTTCATAGGAACCATAGCTCTAGCTTCACTACTTTTTTAATTATCTCCCCTTTTTGAAAAATCTTATCCGGAGCATAATAGAGTTCCGTACGGATTCATTTTGAATAAGGAAAGGTTATGAATGAATTAATATAAATACACTAAAAGGAAGCAGAACAGGAAATATTCAAATCTGACCACAGAGTCACGATTTGAACAAACTTGGTAGATGACCATAACCTTAAGGTAAATGCAAAATATTAAACCTCTGGCTATTGTAGTTTCAGAGATGAATATTGTTGAAGTGTTTCCCTATATAAGTCTATGTTTAATATGTGACCACTGGGGCGGGTCCAAATTTGACCTCAGGGTCACCATTAGAACAAACTAGTTAGAGGACCATAAGACGATGTTACATGCAAAATATCATAGCTCTATATCTTGTAATTTTGCAGACGATTTTTTAAGATTTGTTAAATGAAACGGATAAGCCCCATTGCGGGGGGCATTTAAGACCTCAGGTGCACCATTCGAACAAACATATAATGATGCTTCACATAAACTTGGGGTTGTCCGTGGTCGAGTGGTCTCAGACTTGAAATCACATGTCCCTCACCGCTGTGGGTTCGATTCCCCAAGGGGCCAGGACTGTTAAGTATGTGAGTATCAAGCTATCCAGCTTGCTTGCGGAACGTCAGTGGTTCTACACAGGTGCGCGCCCTTGCATGAACAAATACCCGGGCTTGCACCTGGGGTCTTCCTCCACCAATAAAAAGCCGAAATGTCGCCAAATGACCTTAGCTGTTGGTGCAACTATAAAATCCAGTTTAATGAATTCATATAAGATTTGATTGAATTCCGACAAACGGTTTCTGAGAAAAAGTCGTCAGAAGCAAAAGATAACGACGACGACGGACAGACAACGGAAGGACGACGGACGAAGAGTGATTCCAAAACATCACATTGAGCCTTCGGCTCAGTTGATCAAAAACACTGACAGATGACAACGATTTTTGAATTTTGAAGTCCCGATGAGTTTCTTGCAGTTGAGATTTACTAAAAACTGGCAGAGAAGTAATTGATAATAGAGTATATTGTGCTAAAAATACAAAAACTATTAATTGTTAACACGGGTCTTTTAAAAAAGTCCATCTATACATAGTTGTTTTAACATATATACAAGTGCACATAAAATGCAAAACGGTTATAATTTTTACTACATTATTACCGTATACACTCTTTATGGGACGGGCCTCATCCTTTGACAAAAAACTAATAATCCCAATTTTCTTGTGCAAATGTATTTCTAACAGCGATTTACAGTTACCTATAGAAATTCTCTCGGAACCGTACGGAACTCTGTTATGCTCCGGATAAGATTTTTCAAAAATGGGAGATAATTTAAAAAAAAGTAGTGAAGCTAGAGTTATGGTTCCTATGAACTGCACTCCATCTCATTGTACTAATCATTCACACGAACTTAAACCAAGCATACTTTTTGAGTTATGCTCCGGACAAAAAGTGGGACGCACAGACGCACACACGGACGGACGGAAATAGCGGAGACTATATGCTACCCCATAATAAACAATCTAGTGTTTTTAGTTACAATATATTTTATATCAAAAACTAAGGTAATAGTAAATGAAAAGAAAAAAAACTGTGAAGGGGCCTCAATATAATGTCTCTGTGGTAATCAGTCAGCGAGAAGTAAGCAGTTAAAAAGCATGCTATCCATGATTTTTCAACGACTACATTCAGTTGGGAAATGTGTCTTTAACCAGATAATAGTTTTATCCACAGACTGTCTTCAGCGGTATCGTCTAAAATAGTGACTGTGAACGAATGTAACAACTCATTTCGAACAAATATACCGACGCCACCAGAGCCGCGTTTTGCCTTCCTGTGAATATTTAATATATTATGAGAGAAAAACGTATACCCATCGACGCTTAGCATTTCCTTATTTCTACTACACAAAATATTCACAACTGGAGCACTTGCATGCACTTTCTAGAAAAATAGTATTATCTGAATCTTTGAGTGACCACCCTCCAACATTTCAACAACCTAGGCTCACACTGTCCTAGTTACCATGGCTACAATTTTCTCAGACAGGAAACATCTTATCACCAGATACACGATATGTGTTGTATTTTACTGGTAATTTTGTCATCACTGGTAAATTTGATATTGTTGATAAACGTACTCGGCATTGGTTTTCGAAAGGTACTAAATATAGATTACCTTCAACTATTGATTTTAATGCCTGTCGTGCCCAGATCGCCTACTTCATTGAAGATTTTAGTATAAAATGGTGTCGTAGAGAAAATGCGGACGTAAACTCGCTTTCTACTTGGAAAAAGTCAATTCTTAAAATTATAGATACACGTATTAACTTTTATAATGCTAACCCCTCTTTACTTCCTCCGAAACATAGGTTTTCCTTTCGTAATTTAAAATCGGGAATTCAGGAATTTCATAATAAATTTGTTTTAGTTCCTGCAGATAAAGCAGCTAATAATGTAATTATTGTTTGACGCCTACATTACGTCAATGTTTTATCTCTGGAACTCGGCAGCACCAATTCGTATACTCCAGTAAATTCTACTGAGGATGATGTTGTTTCCGCACATATCACTCGGTGCACTACTTTCAAGGCTGGTGTAGACGATAAGCAAAATAAACTCCCTGCTATGTACTGGATTCCTAAATAACATAAAAATCCGTATAAGACCCGCTTTATTTCTAATTCTAGTGCCTGCACCACAACAAACATCTCCAAACTTTTAACTTCTTGTCTTACTGCCGTTAAAGATCATGTTAAACTATATTGTAATAAAACTTATGAAAACTCTGGGATTAATTTATTTTGGTCTATAAAAAATTCAGCAGACGTTCTTGATAAAATGTTCAATAAAGGTCAAGTTTCATCAATAAGCATTTATGACTTCTCTACACTACCTTACCACATCACCTTATTAACGACAAGCTTATTGCGCTCATTCAAAAAACATTCGCTAGGGAAAATACTACAATTTTGGCCTGTAATAATATTAAAGCCTTTTTTACTAACGGCAGTTTCGATAATTACACTATGTGGACTTGCCATGAAGTTTGTGAAGCACTCATTTTCCTATTAGATAACATTTTCATCAGGTATGGAACCACCGTTTATAGACAAATTGTTGGTATTCCTATGGGTACGAACTGTGCACCACTTGTCGCAGATTTGTTTTTATATTGCTATGAAAGAGATTTCATGTTGAGGCTTTCACCAATACCCAGGCAGATGTTATTGAAGCCTTTAATGACACCTTTCGGTATGTGGATGACCTATTGAACATTGACAACCCTTTCTTTCCAATTATGGTTAATAATATTTATCCTAAAGAACTTCAGCTTAACAACAAGGCTAATATGTCTGATAATAACGCTTCTTTCCTTGATTTAGATCGCTCTATTGAAAATTGTGAAATTATTAGCAAAATCTATGACAAGAGAGATGATTTTAATTTTTACATTGTTAATTATCCCAAATTAGATGAGAATGTTCCCCGAGCAACTTCTTATGGGGTCTATGTTTCTCAACTTACGTTTTTCAAGAGCTTGTACTCGAGTTGAGGACTTTAATATTCGTAATCTTTGTATAACTAAAAAGCTACTCAATCAGGGTTACCGTTACCATAAACTTCGTAAAACCTTTGCAAAATTGTATTATCGTAACCCTGGTCTTCTTTCCAAATATAAAAGCAATTTAAGGACTCTTCTGCGACAAGGACTATCACAACCTTACTTCTATGGTGGTGTGATTTACAAACTTCGTAAGATTCTTGGTCATGATCACTTTCATACTATCTTTGTTAAACTTGTTAAAAGGTTTATCAAAAGAGGTTATGACCCTTTCATTTTGCAACGTACTGCATGCTTGGTGGTGGACCCTTTTACAGTTCGCCACTATGCTTTCCTCTTTAATTGTACGATGACCGGACAGGCTGTTGACCCTATGATGACGCCTACCTAAAGCCCATTGGGACGTTGGCGTTTGATGTTTGTCTATGATCTTTCCTGTCGTGCCCTTAATGGTTTATTCTCTTTTTGCTCTGGCTTCTGCAAGTCATTGAGTACCTTCATTGTGGCTTTCTATGCTATTGTGGTTTTTTTGTATTATATTTACACGAGCATATTTGTGTTTTACTTATATTGCCTATTGATGCTGCCTTGTTGGTTAGAGATAAGATCATGGCGGGGATTTCTTTATTTACACTGTCCTGTTTTAATGGGATGACAGTAGGGTATGTGTGAGGTTTGGTGCACCCTAGAACCGGTTTAAACCCCCAGTGGTTTTGTTGCCACTGACCGTTTAAGGCGGTATCCCTATTGTCAACCCTTTTGTGTTTGTGATGTCGTTTGCATTTTTTATTACTTTTGCCTTCTCGTTTGTCTGTTTGCGTGTTTGGTTTTGTGTTTTGCGGTTGACTGTCGTCCTTGAATGCTGCTTTCCCTGTCCGATATTTTTATCTTTCTTTAAAGGTATCGATACTGGAATGTTAAAGTTGCTGTTACTCTTATACGCTGATGACATAGTGATATTTTCGGATACTGAAAAGGGGCTACAAGATGGGTTAGATATACTTTACAGACATTGCCAGAAATGGACATTGGTTGTAAATGTAAATAAAACGAAGGTCATGCTTTTTAAAAGATGCGGTCAGATAAAAAGAAACGTATTGTTCACATATAATAATACTGTAATTGAAATTGTAAATAAGTTTACCTATTTGGAAATTTTCTTTACCACAGGCAGTTCCTTTGATCAAACGTTCGAATCATTAAGTGGCCAGGAATTAAAGGCAATGTTCAAAATGAAGTCATTTATAAATCAATTTACTGACTTATCGGTCAGTCACACTTAAGACATTTTTGACAAACATATTTTGCCAATTTTAAATTATGGCGCAGAGACATGGGGATTCTCAAATGCGAAAAATTTAGAGAAATTACACCTTCAATTTTGTAAACAACAAGAGAGTCCCTTTAAAAATTCAACGTCCGGTCTATATTATCCTGTTCTGGTTAAAAATTCAACGTCCGGTCTATATTATCCTGTTCTGGTTAAAAATTACACGTATAATTGATCGCAAATATATAAAAAAAAATATGTATAATGTTATGTTAAATGATCTGATTGTAAAGCCAAACAAATTAAACTGGGCATCTCAAGTTAAATGATTATTGGAACGAACAGAATTTAATAAAGTTTGGTATTCTCAAGGAGTAGAACACATAACATAAGCCTCGCGGAGTGGAGCTAATCCGTTAGGGTGTGTAGGCCCTCTAGGTGATTCGACACATGAATCAACGCATAACGTAACGAGCGGTGGAGACGGTCCTCGTACCTGGACAACATGGCCTGGTTATAGAATCAGAAACCCCTGGGACACGAGGTGGGCCCATTATCAGTCCTCACTGGAGGAACGTCATTCACAAACTCGGTAGAGGTTAATTACCATATATATCGCGCCATCAACCCTTATAGAAGGCATTTGATGACAATCACCCATTGGATTCGAGCATCATCATCTTCATGAGCTCTCGCGCATCACATTCGTCGCGCTAGTCCAATCAGAAAAATAGTAATTGCACTTTAAACGACTGGGAGCTTATCGTTTATTGAAAATATTTGTTTTTTACTAGTTTTTTACTAGATGGCATATGCCCTTTGTTACAATGTATCC
This sequence comes from Cyrtodaria siliqua, assembly GCA_037043455.1. NCBI lineage: Eukaryota > Metazoa > Mollusca > Bivalvia > Adapedonta > Hiatellidae > Cyrtodaria > Cyrtodaria siliqua. Next base: position 25,119 of record JAWPHD010018560.1, read on the forward strand.
TGTTTTTGAGACAAATCTCAAATAATAATAATATTTTGTCCCCATCCAATGTAAGTTAGTCTTGCCTTATTCTAATTACTAGTAGTTGCTAGTAGTTGGACAACATAAAAAATAATAATAACTCTTATCAAAGAAAGCCACAAAGGAAAATGATCTTGCCATGCATATATCTTCACCCTACCGCCTATGTCTAATGTTCCTTGAGTATGAACATTGGAACTACGCCAGACACGTTCCAGTATATTTAATGACACCCTGACTCTTGACTCAACCCATCTACGGGTCAAATGAACTTTTTCAAAAAAAGGAGATTCAGTGTGCCTCTTCCACAAGTCACATAACTAATAACATTAATAAACTATCAATCAACATACAAATGTTCAGGGTAACATCATTGGATTCAGTAGAATGTATGCAGTATACAGGTAATACCACTGGTACATTACACATCAATGTAGAGAAAAGCTGCTAGAGGCCACTCTCCGGAGATGGCAAATATGGCATCAAAAGTTATTTCTTCCAACAAAAAACTACATCCATCCCTAACAAAGAACAATGAGAAAGACTTGAGAAGAGCCATGGAATCTATGATTAGTTTCACAAACCCCATTCCGAGTTGATATCAATGACTATGAGCTATACCTCCGATCGTCCGGAATTCCAGCATAGAGAGATGTTGCTGATGATCTATTACAGAATCATGACATAGTTGTGAATGACTCGTTAAAAACCTAAATCTAAAACACACTATGTTTGGTCATTTGGTTCCCTTATTGATCATATATCAGACAGATCTTAAGTTGAATAAGTCGTGTCCTCTAATCTTAGGACCATAGTCCCTTGCAACAGCTGATGGCAATTCAGTTAGAACTGACAAAGTTAAATTGCTCTACTGCTTAGAAGTATGTGTTGAGCCAGCTACACAGCAACCCATACAGCAACATACTGAATATACTGTGTATGTGTGTGAAGGTTATGCCACACCTCACAGTCAGCCTTCCGTTCCTGGTACGTTTGGCGATTTGGCAGAGCTGGTGTTTGACGTACTTACCAAAACACATTCAGTCGACTTTGTGACAGACACTTGCCTCCCTAGATCTATCAAGTAGTTTGAGTGCAAGTGGCGAGGTGAAACCCCAACTTTCCTGTTGTCAGGGCCGAAAAAGAAGACCTATTCCGATTTGAAGAGTTACAGGCGTAATCACGTCAATACGACACAATTTGCGGCCAGTGGAAAACAGACTGATATGCACCAAACCTCCATGGCCATGAAACCTACTTTGTCTGGGAAAAAATATCCCCGGCTTACCATTGCAGATAACATATCTGTCTGTGCTGATGATCAGGAAGATCTGTTTTCATCATAGGAGGAAGCAGATATCCGACTGAACATATCCCTATCAATCCTCACCAACATCAGAAACAATCGAGGTGTGTTCTTCTGACACAGACATACTGATCCTGCTTTCAAAATTTGTTTCAGTAATACAACCGTATGTCATGTTTGGCAATGGGATGATTAAAGAAGATGTGAATGTGAAACAAATTGTAGACGTTAATGGGTCTGATATTTGCTCTTTACTACCCACACTACATTGCTTTACAAACTGTATTACAACCAGTGGCTTTGTAGGGAGAGGCAAGGTTGTCCCATTTAAGGCGATTGAAAAGCACTGAGTTTGTGTAAAGCTGGATTGCTCGAACAGCAGCATGTATGTTCGGATGATCTTCAAAAAAAAGTACGGAGATCACGAAGATCACGGAGAGGATAGTGTGCCGCCTATATGAAAAACCTCTTTACACGGATGTCAAATAAGTTTTCGCGAAAATTCAAAGGCACTACTAGAGCTTTTTGCCGCTGTGTCAATTTTCTATAATCATGCATTTGAACAAGCACACGTTCAAGTGTTTTTATGGCACCATATTGACCAACATTACCCAGACCTACCAGATGCAGAAACAAATGAGAGAAGGTAAAGTTATTGAATTTGACTGGACTATTGGTGATATTGCATCACAATAGTTGGTTGACATCATGTTCAATGAGCCTGACACTGAAGAAGGAAGCTATAATCGGCGGGAAGATATGGAAGCCAACAACTGATTGATATTGAGTTTGAAGAAAGTGATGACAATGTATAGAAAAAATTATGAGCTCAAATGATATAAAATATTTCCATGAAAATGCATGCTATCTCAAAGAGCTATACATTTATATTTGTTAGCAACGTAAATAAAGTTCAATTCATTTTGTGAATATGTTGAAATTGCTTAATGTGTTACATTTGATTAATATATGAATATATAAGCAGCTAAAATTGTGCATACAATTTGCTATTTTTCTTCGAATTGGGTAACGTAAAAAGTACGGAAAAGTCGTGTAAATTATTTACAAACTTCATTTCATTCAGTGTTTGTATAAATAGTATAAAAAGGAAAATAAAGGTATAATCCATGATTTTATTTGATACTTAGATGTGGTATATAAAAAAATGATGTAAACTTAATTGGTAACGTACGTAACTTTTAATACATCTGGTAATACATATTAACATTGACGATAATTTCATGACAGTTCAAACTGTGTTGTTACCATCGATGATGTATAGAGGAATGTTGTTTTAACATCTGTATAAGCTAATTGGCTAAATTTTCTAGATTTCTGGTAACACACGGAAGATTATTATTAATTATTTAAAATAACACACAATGTAACGGACAGTACAAGAGCCAAACAGTGTTCACATCATGGATACGTATGTCTATAATAACTAAGATATTTGAAATAATTTTCGAATAAAATATATTTATGTTCTTAATTTCTTAAACCAAACAGTCTTTCATCCCTGATAGTACTGTTGTAGCTCGTCTTTGGACATTCTTAATTCTATATGTTTCGTTAGATGCCGGCTCCATACCTGGTTTGCATATTCTATATATGTGGTCTAACCAGCGCCACGAATAGTAAGATAAGATAAACTTTATGTTGAGTCGGCAAGACATACAAACAATACAACATAAGCTGTTGACGAGTTTTGAACCGACTATAAATAACATTTGATATATTTAGAACATAAACTGTCAAATGAGAAAACAAGTTACATTATAACGATAACATTATACCAAATAAGAGTATACTATTATTTTGTTAAATTAAAAATAAGAGCAATACAGTCAGTGTCAATCCTACAGAGGGCAGTCTTGGCAAATCTTGCATATGCCACATACTGCAATCTGTTAAAAACTATTTAAGATTACAAATTATTTAAAAAAAACTGAGATTTACTTTAACCAAAATGATCAGTTTATGTTTTTGGATATAATCTTATTGATTTTCTTTGCTTTTAATGAGATTTATCGATATGTCATATATGATAATTTAGAACTATGACGTCAAAATTCCAGGAAATTGCTATATCATGTATATTGCAGGCACTTTGGACTGTATTGCCGGTTAGTCGGTAGAGCACTGAGAGAAAAACTGGCAATTACCGACACAATGCCTAAGAAATGGCAGGCCTGTTAATAATACTTTTATCTTTCTGTGTACATTTCTTAAATCGTCTCTGTTCCACTATAGCCTACTGTTGACTAGAAATGTACTTAAGGTTAGTTATTTTGAATAAAGTTTTTTTCCCATAAATCATCACTAAATATTCATATCCATAGATGGTTATGTAGAACTACGAAGTCATAGTTCTGAAAATGGCGCCTTCCATATTCGTTTCAAAAGAAATTCTAATGGTCATATCTTCTGTTTTTATCATTCGATTTTGATAATTCGTTCACCATTTTCCAAGTTTTTCAGAACACTCAATAATAAATAGCATTTGCCTAAATTCTCTTCAAAGGCGACATCACGTGTATTTTGTTTTGATCATTGGCGATATTGAAATAGCTTATAGCGGATTTGTTTTACCAAAAGTTGTTATTAATTTGGATTCCATGTGAACAATTGCAATTTTGCTTGTTTTAAACTATCAAGCCGAAATTCGTCCCTTTGCATATAGTTCGATTTCCCCATGATTCCCATTATATATATTACCATTGGAGAGCACTTTTATGTGTTAAATTTCAGTATTTGTCATCCAGTAATAACGAGATACATTTCTCTGACCGAGATGAAGGTAATTTAGAAGTGGTTTCTGTCGGTTCGGGATATCGATGAAGTCGATAAATTGATTCTATGGCAGTCGATGAAATCGGGATATGAATTTAAGCGCCCTCTCTAATTTGTCCTGGGTATAACCAGTATTGTATAATCCAGCTATCCGTAAGAATTCGACACTTTCTAACTCAAGGCGTGGTGCGGAAACCGACAGTCTAATCCTTTCTGCTGCTTATAACCGAAAACATGTTAGTATGCCGTTAACCCCATATTTATATGAAGCTTTAAACATTATTTTTACCCAGGTACACACCCTGTGCGAGAAAAACATTGTTTAATTCAATGCCAACATGACAGGTATTTCTGAAAAATCGATCAAAAAATACTAGTAATAAGGCGACGTATTTTTGGAGAAATCGTAATTTTGGGATAACGCGACATACAAGCACATATTTTTTAAATAGTACATGCTGCCTTTAATTAGTGGAAATCATTACCTTAAAGTAGATATAAAAGTCGAACAGAAAATATAGCATTCAAGAACCACAGTCAGTCAAAAGCACCATAGACACAAACAATAATTACAAGGATTAAGAAAAAGCAAGATAAGACATCACAAACACAAAAGGATTGACATTAGTGCTACCGCATTGGAAAGGTCAGTTGCAAAAAACAGGTTTTAGGGTACACCAAACTTCACTCTTACCCATTTGCCATCCCAATAAAACTGGACAGTGTATATAAAGATATTCTTGCCGGGTTATATTCTCTAACAAACAATACAGCATTATTAGGCAATATAAGTATAACACATAAATGATCATGTATATATCAATATAAAAAATAAAAGCTTAGAAACCTACAACGCAAGTACTCAATGACTTGGTAGAAGCCAGAGCAGCAAACGAAAAAAACATTAACACAATTTGACAAATGTTTTAACAAGTTTAATATAGATTTTATGAAATGATTATGACCTAGGATCTTACGAAAATAGATATAAAAATCGAACAGAAAAAGTAGTATTCAAGGCAAAGTAGCATTAGGGTAATAGTGAGGTTTGGTGCACTCTAGAACCTGGTTTAAACCACCAGCGTCCTTTTGTGCTACTGACCGTTCCAAGGCGGTAGCCCTATTGTCGACATTTTTGTGTTTGTGATGTCTTATCTTGCTTTTTATTCATCTTTAAAGTTTTTATTTATTTCTGTGTGTGTTTGTGGTTGACTGTCGTCCTTGAATGCTACATTTCCTGTTCGAATTTTCTATCTACTTTTGTAAATCACCATAGAAGTCAGGTTGTGACAATCTTGGCGCAGACGAGTTCTTAAATTACTTCTAAATTTTAAAAGTAGGTCAGGGCTACGATAATATAATATTGCAAAGGTTTTTCGAAGTTTAAGACAACGGTAGCCCTGATGTAGTACATCTTAATTATACACAGATTACACATATTAAAGTCCTCAACAAGAATCCAAGCTCTGAAAAAACGAATAAAGAAAGATACAAATGTCGGACAGGGACAGCAGCTTTCAAGGACGACAGTCAACCACAAAACACAAAAACAAACACGCAAACAGACAAACGAGAAGTCAAAAGAAATAAAAAAAAATGCAAACGACATCACAATAACAAAAGGATTGACAATAGGGCTACCGCCTTGGAAAAGTCAGTGGCAACAAAGGCCACTGGAGGTTTAAACCGGTTCTAGGGTGCACCAAACCTCACACTTACCATACTGTCATCCCATTAAAACAGGACAGTGTAAATATAGAAATCCCCGCCATGATCTAATCTCTAACCAACAAGGCAGTATCAATAGGCAATATAAGTAAAACACAAATATGCTCGTGCAAATATAATATAAAAAACAATAGCCTAGAAAGCCACAATGAAGGTACTCATTGACTTGGCAGAAGCCAGAGCAACAAGAGAATAAACCATTAAGGGCACGACAAGAAATATCATAGACAAACATCAAACGTCACCGTCCCATTGGTTCCACAGCCTGACCGGTCATCGTACAATTAAAGAGGAAAGCATAGTGGCGAACTATAAATGGGTCAACCACCAAGCATGCAGTACGTTGCAAAATGATAGGGTCATAACCTCTTTTGATAAACTTTTTAACAAGTTTAACAAGGATAGTATGAAAGTGATCATGACCAAGAATCTTACGAAGTTCTTAAATCACATCACAATAGAAGTCAGGTTGTGATAGTCCTTGTCGCAGGAGAGTCCTTAAATTACTTTTATATTTGGAATGAAGATCAGGGTTACGATAATAAAATTTTGCAAATGTTTTACGAAGTTTATGGTAACGGAACCCTGATTGAGTAGCTTTTTAGTTATACAAAGAAATATAAAAAGATCGGAGAGGGAAAGTAGCATTCAAGGAGGACAGTCAACCACACCACACCGAAACAAACACGCAAACAGACAAACAAGAAGGCAAAAATAATAATAAATGCAAACGACATCCCAAACACAAAAGGGTTGACAATCGGGCTACCGCCTTGGAACGGTCAGTGGCAAATTAGGCCACTGGGGGTTTAAACCGGTTCTAGGGTTCACCAAACCTCACACTAGATAAAGCAGCTAATAATGTAATTATTGTTTGACGCCTACATTACGTCAATGTTTTATCTCTGGAACTCGGCAGCACCAATTCATATACTCCAGTCAATTCTACTGAGGATGATGTTGTTTCCGAACATATCACTCGGTGCACTACTTGGTGTAAACGATAAGCAAAATAACCTGCCTACTAGGTACTGGATTCCTAAATTACATAAAAATCCGTATAAGGCTCGCTTTATTTCGAATTCTAGTGCCTGCACCAAAACAAACATCTCCAAACTTTTAACTTCTTGTCTTACTGCCGTTAAAGATCACGTTAAACTATAGTGTGATAAAACTTATGAAAACTCTGGGATTAATTTATTTTGGTCTATAAAGAATTCTGGAGACGTTCTTGATAACATTTTCAATAAAGGTCAAGGTTTCATCAATAAGCACTTATGACTTCTCTACACTATATACAACCTTACCACATCGCCTTATTAAAGACAAGCTAATTTCTCTTATTCAAAAAACATTCGCTAGAGTAAATACTACATTTTTGGCATGTAATAATATTAAAGCGCTTTTTACTAACGGCAGTATAGACCATTATACTATGTGGACTTGTGGCGGCAGTAAAACGTCTCCCCGCGCTTGCAATCAGTACTGTTATTCATTCGATATTTGGTGATCGCTGAGCCCGATACTTATATTTAGCTATCAGTGGTACATTTTCCATTTCTTTTGTTTTCTTACTTAATTTTTAATTCGGTGGTTCCACTACTCCGGCCGATAAAAGGCTCTGGGTATTGTTTAACCACTCATAGGATATGTTGTCTGCTTTTTGATACGCAGGCTTAATAACCGCTGCTCCCAACTAAATTCCATGGGAAGCGTTACAATCCATGTCCACCGCAATATGCATGCCATCTTCGGGATGGTTAACATTTTGAACTGTTGATTTTATATATATTCAGTTCTGCTCAACCCGGGGCTAGAGGGCGTGAGCTAGCATATTTTACTACCGCTCAATCAAACCGAGACTGCAATATTTCGTATGTGTCGTGCCCGGCCGTTTCCAAAGGTCCATTATCATACTCTTTGCTATGAAGTTTGTGAAGCACTCCTCTTCCAATTAGATAATATTTTCGTCATGTATTGAACCACCGTTTATAGACAAATTGTTGGTATCCCTATGGGTACGAACTGTGCACCACTTGTCGCAGATTTGTTTTTATTTTGCTGTGAAAGAGATTTCATTTTGAGTCTTTCACCAGATACCCAGGCAGATGTTATTGCAGCCTTTAATGACACCTCTCGGTATCTGGATGACATATTGAACATTTACAATCCTTTCTTTCCAGCTATGGTTAATAATATTTATCCTAAAAAACTTCAGCTTAACAAAGCTAATATATCTGATAATAACGCTTTTTTTCCTGATTTAGATCTCTCGATTGAAAATGGTGAAATAATTAGCAAAATCTATGACAAGAGATGATTTTAATTTTGACATTATTAATTATCCCCACTTTTAAGGGGATGTTCCCCGAGCAACTTCTTATGGGGTGTATATGTCTCAACTTATTCGTTTTTCAAGAGCTTGTACTCGAGTTGAGGACTTTAATATTCGTAATCTTTGTATATCTAATAAGCTACTCAATCAGGGTTACCGTTACCATAAACTTTGTAAAACCTTTGCACAATTTTATTATCGTAACCCTGATCTTCTTTCCAAATATAAAAGTAATTTAAGGACTCTTCTGCGACAAGGACTATCACAACCAGACTTCTATGTTGATGTGACTTAAATACTTCGTCAGATCTTTTGTCATGATCACTTTCATACTATCTTTGTTAAACTTGTTAAAAGGTTTATCAAAAGAGATTTTGCAACGTACTGCATGCTTGGTGGTAGACCTTTTACAGTTCGCCACTATGCTTTCTTCTTTAATTGTACGATGACCGGACAGGGTGTGGACCCTATGATGACGCCTACCTAAAGCCCATTTAGACGGTGGCGTTTGATGTTTGTCTAGGATCTTTCTTGTCGTGCCCTTAATGGTTTACTCTCTTGTTGCTCTGGCTTCTGCCAAGTCAATGAGTACCTTCATTGTGGCTTTCTAGGCTAGTGTTTTTTTGTATTATGTTAACATGAGCATATTTGTCTATTGATGCTGCCTTGTTGGTTAGAGAATAGATCATGGCGGAGATTTCTTTATTTACACTGTCCTGTTTTAATGGGCTGACAGTAGGGTAAGTGTGAGGTTTGGTACACCCTAGTACCGGTTTAAACCCCCTGTGGCCTACTTTGCCACTGACCGTTCCAAGGCGGTAGCCCTATTGTCAACCCTTTTGTGTTTATGATGTCGTTTGCATGTGTTTTGTGGTTGACTGTCCTCCTTGAATGCTACTTTCTCTGTCCAACCTTTTTATATTTCCTTGTATAACTAAAAAGCTACTCCATCAGGTTTACCGTTACCATAAACTTCGTAAAAACTTTGAAAACATTGTATTACCGTAATCCTGATCTTCTTTCCAAATATAAAAGTAATTTAAGAACTCTTCTGCGACAAGGACTATAACAACCTGATTTCTATTGTGACGTGATTTACAAACTTCGTAAGATCCTTGATCATGATCACTTTCATACTATCTTTGTTAAACTTGTTAAAAGGTTTATCAAAAGAGGTTATGACCCTATCATTTTGCAATGCACTGCATGCTTGGGGGTGGACCCATTTACAGTTTCGACACTATGTTTTCCTCTTTGATTGTGCGATGACCGGACAGGCTGTGAACCCTATGATGACGTCTACCTTAATCCCAAAAGGACGGTGACGTTTGATGTTTGTCTGCAGTATTGTCTTGTCGTGCTCTCAATTGTTTATTCTCTTGTTGCTCTGGCTTCTGCAAAGTCATTCAGTACCTTCTTTGTGGCTTTCTAGGCTATTATTGTTTTTGTATTTATATATACACATTGTGTTTTACTTATATTGCCTATTAATGCTGCCTTGTTGGTTATAGAATAGTTCATGGCGGGGATTTCTTTATTTACACTGTCCCGTTTTATTGGGTTGACAGTAGGGTAAGTGTGATTTTTGGTGCACCCTAGAACCTGGTTTAAACCCCACATCGGCCTTTCTTGCCACTGACCGTTCCAAGGCGGTAGCCCTATTGCCAACTCTTTTGTTTTTGTGATTTCTTGTTTGGCCTTTTATTCATCTTTAAATGTTCTTTGTTTCTGTGTGTGTTTGTGGTTGACTGTCGTCCTTGAATGCTTTTCCTGTTCGATTTTTATATCTACATTGACGTTCATTGCAAATGTTAATAAGAACGTCTCCTGAAGTTTGAATTAACTAAACAAATTAATGCCAGAGTTGTCATAAGCATTAGCACAATATTGTTAAACGTGATCTTAACGGTGGTAAGACAAAAACTTAAACGCTTAAAGATGTGTGTAGTGGTGCAGGCATTATAATTAGAAATAAATCGGGCTTGTAAGGCTGATTATGTAATTTGGAAATCCAGTACATAGTTGGAAGTTTGTTATGCTTTTCGTCTACCCCAGCCTTGAAAGTCGTGCACTTGGTGATATGCGTGGAAACAACATCATCCTCAGTAAATTGAACAGCGGGGTATTCGAATTAATGCTCCCGAGTTCTAGAGATAAAAGATTGACGTACTTTAGGAGGCAAACAATAATTACATTATTTGCTGCTTTATCAGCAGGAACTAAAACATATTTATTATGAAATTCTTGAATTCCCGATTTTAAATTTACGGAACAAAAATCTAGATCTCGGAGGAAATAAAGAGGGGTTAGCATTATAGACTTCAATACGAGAATCTATAATTTAAAGAACTGATTTCTTCCAAGTAGAAATGGAGTTCCGCATGTTCTCTACGACACCATCTTATACTAAAATCCTTAATGTATTCGGCGATCTGATAACGACATGCATTAAAATCGTAATAATTCAAACTGATCAATACTTCGGACATTTAGAAAATTCAAATACGTTTATCTACAATATCAAAATTACCAGTGATGACATTTCCTGACGGAGCATAGCAACAGGTTGATGTATTACACTCACAGTCTTTAGGAGTGTTATTTTCCAATTCAAGGTCAGAAACTATTTTGGTGTAGTTTAAAATAATTTTTCAAATTATTTTTTCTTTATCGGGACAGTGTAAATAAAAATAGTCCTGCCAGGTTATTTTCGCTAACAATATGTGTAAGTAATGTTATTTCTCATTCCAGTGCTCATTCGTATAATATATTGGTCAACTCAACTTTTTATGTTGAACTGGTCACTGCGTATGTGTTTATAAATGATACATTTAACTTTAGATATTAAACTAATTAATGTACACTAATTGCATATGTATATTCACGTTTTAATAACAGCATAATACTGCTTGTGAACAAATGTGTTACAGTCAAACCAAGAGTTGCATTATTTGTTTTTGTGTCATGAACAAGTATCCTTTTGGTGGAACAGTTTCATTTGATTGACAAGAACAAACATTAGGATCGCACCGAGGGCTGAGCCTATCTGCGTAGCGATACCACACCATAGTAATGCCCTTCGTCGCTCTCTCAGACGTAATACCGTTGCTATGCTCACTTTAGAAAAAGACATGACAGCTGTTACAAGAACTGACGCCAGAACCTGAAAATAAACCACATTCAAAAGCTAAGTACAATGTATGACGTTATATAATGAACGATTGGTAAACAGTCACTGCTGTGGTTATTCAGTACAATTCTGCATTCATCCTAAGTGTTTCACATTATGTATTTTTACATAGCTTTACAACAAGATTTTAGTGTATCTTTGCTAATTTCTCTGGATATGGACTTTGTTGTTAGAGATATCTGTTTGAAGGGTTGTACTTTTATTTATACTGTTTTGTCAATTTGGGTGATGAAGACAGGATAATAGCGAGGTTGTGTACAATTACAATCGATTTAAGCTAACCTGTAGGCCTTACTGCCTACTGACTATTCGAAGTCGGTAACCCTGTCTTCAATACTCTTCATGTTATGTATTGTCTATTTTAATTGACATTTTAAATATTCTCTTATTTAGTTTTGTTGTGCAGTGCGGACCTACGGTACATTTGGGTTGATCGTTGTGGTGGTTGCAATAGGACCATATGTCTCATTTAAGATGAAAGATTCTTACATAATACGAGTAAAGACTTTAAAGGTGTTGATGCAATATTTTCCAACAAGGTTTATTTTAAATAGCCCTGAACAACTTGAAACAAGCTGAAAGAATTATCAAAATGCCACGAAAAACAGGAGATGTTTGTAAAAGATATATGCACCCCCCCCCCCCCCCCCCCCAACCACCCCTTCAACTCCATCCCTTCAACGACCATGACACAAACATTCCTGCCAATTTCCGAGTTTGTAGTGCTAGCTGTTCTAGAGTTATCGCGAAGACAAGCAATTTTTAGTGCTTTTTCATGTTTTGTTACCATGGCAATCACATTTCTTATGCGAATCTACCTAAAAAGGGGAGCACAACTACACCATGACCCAAACATTCCCGCCAAATTTCGAGTTTGTAGTGCCAGCTGTTCTAGAGTTATCGCGAAGACAAGCACATTTTAGTGATTTTTTACAAGTTTTGTTACCATGGTAACCACATTTCATTATTCGAATCTACCCAAAAGGGGAGGTGCACAATTACACCATGACACAAACAGTCCTGCCAAGTTTTGAGTTTGTAGTTCCAGCTGTGTTAGTTATCGCAAAGACAAGCAATTTGTAGTGATTTTTTTTTAATTTCTTACCATGGCAACCATATTTCTTATTAGAATCTACCAAAAGCGGAGGTGCACAACTACACCATGACGCAAACATTTTCTGACATGTTTCGAGTTTGCAGTGCCAGATGTTCCTTGAGTTATCGTGAAGACAGACAATTTTTAGCGATTTTTTACATATTTTGTTGCCATGGCAATCACATTTCCTAAGCCAATCTTCCCAAAAGGGAAGGTGCATGACTACACCATGACAGAAACATTACTGCCAAGTTTCAAGTTTGTAGTCCCAGCTGTTCTTGAGTTATCGCGAAAACAAACAATTTTTAGTGATCTTTTTATACAAGTTTTGTTACCATGGCAACCACATTTCTTATGCGAATCCACCCGAAAGCAGGAGGTACACAACTACACAATGACACAACTATTCCCGACAAGTTTCGAGTTTGCAGTGCCAGGTGTTCTTGAGTTATCGCGAAGACAAGCAATTTTTAGTGATTTTTTACATGTTTTGTTACCATGGTAACCACATTTCATTATTCGAATCTACCCAAAAGGGGAGGTGCACAATTACACCATGACACAAACAGTCCTGCCAAGTTTTGAGTTTGTAGTTCCAGCTGTGTTAGTTATCGCAAAGACAAGCAATTTGTAGTGATTTTTTTTTAATTTCTTACCATGGCAACCATATTTCTTATTAGAATCTACCAAAAAGCGGAGGTGCACAACTACACCATGACGCAAACATTTTCTGACATGTTTCGAGTTTGCAGTGCCAGATGTTCCTTGAGTTATCGTGAAGACAGACAATTTTTAGCGATTTTTTACATATTTTGTTGCCATGGCAATCACATTTCCTAAGCCAATCTTCCCAAAAGGGAAGGTGCATGACTACACCATGACAGAAACATTACTGCCAAGTTTCAAGTTTGTAGTCCCAGCTTGAGTTATCGCGAAAACAAACAATTTTTAGTGATCTTTTTATACAAGTTTTGTTACCATGGCAACCACATTTCTTATGCGAATCCACCCGAAAGCAGGAGGTACACAACTACACAATGACACAACTATTCCCGACAAGTTTCGAGTTTGCAGTGCCAGGTGTTCTTGAGTTATCGCGAAGACAAGCAATTTTTAGTGATTTTTTACATGTTTTGTTACCATGGCAATCACATTTCTTATGCGAATCTATCCAAAAGGGGAGGTGTACAACTAGACCATGACACAAACATTCCTGCCAAGTTTCGAGTTTGTAGTGCCAGCTGTTCTAGAGTTATTGCGAAGACAAGCACTTTTCAGTGTGTTTTTTACAAGTTTTGTTACCATGGCAACCACATTTCATTATTAAAATCTACCCAAAAAGGGAGGTGCACAACTACACCATGACACAAACATTCCTTCCAAGTTTCGAGTTTGTAGTTCCAGCTGTTCTTGAGTTATCGCGAAGACAAGCACAATTTGTAGTGATTTATTTTACAAATTTGTTACCATGGCAACCATATTTCTTATGCGAATCTACCCAAAAGAAGAATCGCACAACTACACCATAACGCAAATATTCCTAACAAGTTTCGAGTTTGCATTGCCAGACGTTCTTGAGTTATCGCGAAGACAAGCATTTTTTAGTGATTTTTTACATGTTTTGTTACCATGGCAATCACATTTCTTATGCGAATCTACCCAAAAGGGGACGTACACAACTAGACCATGACACAAACATTCCTGCCAAGTTTCGAGTTTGTAGTACCAGCTGTTCTTGATGTATTGCGAAGACAAGATTTCGGGACGGACACTCCGACCGACC
>JAWPHD010018561.1:0-39359 GCA_037043455.1 Cyrtodaria siliqua
CCTGCAACTATCCAAGCTTATATACACACATGGCAGGTGAATCAAGTGTTCCGTGGAACACCCTTCTAGTTTATTCATACCTGCAAATGCATATTTGTGTGTATGCCATTATCTGTGTTTTAATAACTGTGCCAACCATCGGGGTAGCTACTACTAGGTCATGTAGGCCCGGGCCTAAACATAAATTTGAAGTCCAAAGATGCAATAAAAACTGAAGCTGGAGAGAGTGGGGGTTAAGGGTCAACATTTTGTTTCTTATTTTATTTTACAGTGTAGGAAATTCAATTTTGTCAAATGTTAATTCTCATGTTTGTCAAGAAACATTTCTTCAAATACCACACAGTTGTTCTGTCAGATATACCCCAAACACACCATTAAATAGCCTAGTTTAAAAAAACACGCTGGGGGACCAAAACCCCAGACCTATCTAGTTTGTCGGGCTTATATATGCATTTTAGGTCTGCAACACCACTGCCAACATTGGCTCAACAGTAGGCAGTAAAGTTTTGTTCTAGTTTTGCCATCTCAGTATATCAATTTCAGAATGCCATATGGAGAATGAGATCAAAGCGAGAGATCCTATACGATGTCGCGAGTGTGGATACAGAATCATGTACAAGAAACGAACTAAAAGAAGTATCCTTTATTTGGTTGTCCCAACACAGACTCCATTGTGTCACCTGCATGACATGGCTGACATGTAGGGCTTGGTGACAATGTTGGTAGTTTCTTTGCTTTGAATGTAGTTAATACAGGGTTAACTGTATCAAAGTTTTGAATTTTGCGACGGTATATCAATCGTTAAATGGTCGCAAAAGTCAAAATTTCAAGATTGGTTAACCAGTTTCTAAGCATTTTGTTGTTTTGGACAGTTTTACTCCCAAACGTTTAGAAATAATATGTAATGATGTCACGTTTTTGACAGTTGAATGTCACATGAATGGATTTGCCATTATGTGGTTCGAGTATTAACTTTCATACCCCATCCAACCCCTTCTCAAAGAAGCGAAAACGGGTTGTCTGGGGTATGAAATAAAACCTTAAAATGTTTGCAGATTGTAAAATGATATTATTTTTAACGGTTTTTTTTTCAGTAAAAATGTTTTAAATGTGTTTTATTGTCGAAATATCCGTTATAAAATTCTGCTTCCAATCGCTTAATGGAATTAAGGCCGGGTCAAGTGATGGCGACAGGTTATGCAGTATTTAATAGTCGCAAATGTTTGAAGGTCAATCAATTGGATTGTTCTTTTTGTTTGTTGCATTATATCTTATTACTGTGACCTAATATAAAAATGGCTGACACACCTTTATCATTACATGTACATGTACTGAGAGACAGGTCAAATGTGTCAAACTTTTTGGGGGCATTTGTCACTTACTAGTGACATTTCTTGTTCTTCTTAATGAGTTAAGCTGATTATTTATGAAAAATATTCATTGGAAACAACACTCTACATACACATTGACCTGCATGTACACGTTTGTAAGTATAAGTTTATTTGAAATAAAGAGGTGCATAAAATAAATATTTTATCTTGGTAAAATTCAATAGTACAAAAACATAGTTATAGATTTAAAACTGCCTTTCAAACATATATTATTGGTTGGCTCTAACATAGCTGGCACCATAAAACTTGCATTGGCATCTTTGTCCCATGTATATCACGCTCGGGAATCGCACCGCCGAGAGTTTTAGACGGAGGATTTCCGGTAATGCAGGTGAATTTCCCACCAATATAGATGTCTGACATACATATGCGAATTTCTAGACACAAATATGGCAAGTTGTAGATTTCTTGCAAAACATACACGGCAATACAGGCGTGCTTTGTCAAAACATACACGGCAATACAGGCGTGCTATGTACACTGCAGGCGTGCTATGAAATAAGAACTAACTCAAGGTGGACATATTCGTCGTTTTGAGAGATGCTTAATCATATTATTATAAGTAGTGTTTAAATCCACTTTAACAAACACTCGATAACATCTTAATATAATAACTTACCTGAAAAAAACAACATAATTGACCTGTCTGGGAATCGCAAGTTCGGCACTTGAAAAACAACAACAATAGGCATGAAAGCCAAATTAAGTGAAACTCAGTTAATTGAACCCCTCTCAAATTATTTAAGCATCAGTCTAATTCAACTGAAAAGAGGTCTTATTCAATTGAAGAGAGTATCTATTTACTTTAACCTTTTCTTCAAAGTCGAGAAGGCCTTGCGCTAGCCAATGGACCAAAGCGACCGTCCACAGAATTTGGACATCAATACTCCCCGTACTTACCTCATTTTACCTCAAGAAATGTCGTTACACGTGCCCAAAAACTCTTTCATTTTGGCAGAGTTGAGTCCCTTTTATAAAACTAACCTGCACCTAATCTGGCTCACAACTTGGCAAAATAGCCTCTATGGCCGGGATAGTAAAGACTGTGGCTTAAACGTTCTCGCCTCTCACCGCTGCGGGTTCGAATCCCATTGGGAGTTCAACTTGTCTAGTGAGATAGTGTTGATTCTTACGGCTGGCTGGAGGTAATAGATAATAGTTCTACCCAGGAAAAAGGGAGTGGCAGACCTCTACGAAGAAAGAAAAAAAGGAAATCTACCATCATATATTGCCTTACATGTGCTAAAAATAATGTAAACACAAATTTCATCAAAATAACTTGTCAAAAGATTGAACTATGGTCATACAACTGTGTACAGTTCTTCTTTATCGATTATTCAATGTCGTCGAAATGCCCAATAACGCTGACCTTCATTTCGGCAGAATTGTGCCCCTTTTCATAAAACTTTAACGTGCAACCTAACCTAGCTCATCACTTGATAAAATATTGACCTATAGTCATGAAACTTTATACAGTTCCCTTTATTAATTATCTAATGCAGAGTTATGCCTCTTTTCATAAACTTTAACCAGTAATTAAAAAAGAAATCTGCTCCATAATGCATGAAGGGTTGCACCCCAGTTGTCAATTGTTATAGTTAGATTGTCAGAAAACTTGTATTATCACGATTGCTTTATCATATATACTTCACCGTATGCATGGTAGAATAACGAAGATGATATAGAAACTAAAAATTTCAGTACCTTTGGTTTAATTATATGCAAGTAGGTTTTAATTTTTTTTTTTAAATTTTAATGCCTATTACATTCAAGATGACCGTATATCCCTTAAATTTAACGGGAAGACGTCAATGAGACTGATTCCTTATGATAGGTAGTAATGCGTTTATAAATACAAGATATAATAGTAGTTATCCACAACTTGACATGAAATCGCTATGCAAAGACACATCAAATGTGTTAAGTTTTCATTTGAAAAATAATTTCAACTGTTCAGATCTTTCAGAAAAAAAACTCATTCAGGGCTCAAATCAGGAATCTATCATGACACTTTGAAGTGCTGTCCACTGCGCTAGCAGAACTAGTTGTTTTTAATTGAACATTTTCTGGCCATATTATAATAGTAGAATTGCTGGAACGCCAACTTCAGTTGAAGCTCTCTTCGAATAGTTGAGCTTTGGTCTAATTTGATTAAAGAGAGGTCTCATTCAATTAAAGAGAGGTTCAATTGAATAAGACCATTTTTCAATTGAATTGAACCTATATTCAATTGAGTTTGTTCAATTGCAACTAAATTGGACCGTGGTCTTATTCAACTGAAGACATGTTCATTTTAATGACAGAGAGGTCGAATCCAATAGAAGCGATGTGTTATTCTCTAAGTCATAAGAAATAATAAAATCAAATAATTGTAGCTCCTGACACATTTGGTGCGAAGTTGACGGACTACATAGGCGTAATCACAACGCTTTGAAGACTAATTTCTGACATACATTGGTATCTTCTGTGCAATAAAACAACACCATGAACAAAACAAAAGCGATTCGAAACATATCGGGGGAGAAAACCTCTTTTCAAAGCGCGGTAGTTGCTGCATTGAACCTGGAACACATTCAATATTTAGTTAATTGGGCGTTCTTATTGGCGTTGTCTAAGTGCCAATTATGTTTTGCTTCGGGTGTAAGTTATGATATTTAGATGCTCTCAATTGTTTGTTAATGTATATTTAAACAATAATTATGATAACATGATAGTACAACATAAATATGCATCTCTCAACACGACGAATATGTACATCTTGAGTTTGTTCTTATTTCATATCACGCCTGCAGTGTAGGTTGCACACCTGTATCGCCATGCATTTTTTGCGATAAATCATTTTCAGTTTGCCATATTTGTGTCCAGAAATTCGCAAATGTACGTCAGACATCTATATCTGTGGCCTGGGAAATTGACAAGATAAATGTAAAGGTCTAACTATTAAAAATATAGCATCTACATGTGTCATGCGATTTTTTCCTCTACATAAACTGCATACGTAACGGCAAAAAGGATTTCTCAAACATGCAATCTTTGAATTAAAATGTTCATGTCACTAGCCCAAATTCTTATATACTCAATGAAAACCCTTACATTTTCCGTTTAATAGTCCGACTACATAAATTAAAAAAATCACTAGCCGGAATTACAGTTTACTAGCTCACCTGCAAACTCTCGGTATTGTAAAAGCAATGCTGGCGGTGCGATTCCCGGGCGTGTATATGTATTGTCGCAATGTTTAATCAGAATTGAATTCGTCCGAACTGTGTTTACTCCATGAGGCATCCATGAATCTCGGCTTCAGTTAGATATCAACTACCCCTCTTACAAATACAACCGAACTTGGATCTAGACATTTTGGCCAGCATTTTTACAACAGTTTGAATTTGTATTCAAAATATTATTTTGGTGAACTAGGGTGTGCTTTATCAAGAACACTAGTAGAGTCTTTTAGGAAAATAAAAGTATTGTTTGTTATAATTGGTAGTTCCAACTTTCAATTTCAAGTTTCATCCTGTATTGGGGGCGTCCGTGGCCGAGTCGTGAGAGTCTCTGACTTGAAATCACTTGTCCCTCACCGCTGTAGGTTCGATTTCTCAGTGGCCTAGCAATCTTAATGTGCGGAAGCTGGCTTGCGGAACCCCAGCGGTTCTACCCAGGTGCCCATGCACGAAAATTGTGTGACGACATATATATGCTTTTTGTAAATACCTGATCATTTAATTATAAGCCAAATCTCTATGGTATATTTATTAGCTTGATTGACAGCTCGGAACTATAAATGTAGTGTGCACACACACGTTTCTTGTGTTAATTTGTATTATTGTGTTGTTATACATTTATTATATTGATTCTAAATCATATATTTCCCTTAACCAATTCTCAGTGATTGTTTTCGACGCAAGGTGATCGGTCGTATGATCAGCAATGGAAGCTAGATTTTTTTGTTATCGAATATCTGTAAATACTGGAAGTTTTTGATCGATGTGATCATACAAGCAGCAGTGAAACCTGGAATTGTTATTTATATTATCGGATATCTCTAAATACATCACTCGTGTACTCAGAGTGATCAAAGTGATTAATAAGAATAGTTGGAACCTTGGATTTCTTTCATCGGAATCTCTAAAAACATCTGAAAAAAGTGATTGTATAATCGTCGGTGGAACCTTGTTTCTTTTATGAGATATCTGGAAATACTAAACGTATTTGAATATTAAACGTATTTGATGCCAGGTAGATTTCTGACGTTTAATTTGAGGCCTGGAAGTTTTATTCATTATTTAAATATTAAGATATGATTGAGGAAGCGAAAAAACAGTTTAGGGTATTATGACTTGATGTCAGTCTAGAGTGAGAGAACATATTAATGGTGGAGAAACTGCTGTTACATATCTTAAAATAATCTGTGCTGCAAGTGTTATGTGCGTGTGTGTGTGAAAGAGAAAGGGAGAAGGAGCAAATGATACTGTAATATGCTGCACTGTATGAAACAGTTTATATCTACGGACATAATTATGTATATAAAGTTTAGTTCCTCTCAGCCACTTTTTACCTATATCTACTGACATGTTGATTCCGATGCATTGAATTTCAGAATGTATGAAGATGAATCATTTGGTGTTTCATGTCCACATACCATATTATACACCATTATCATTATAGATTGGAGTATTTGATCTTTATTTGGTACACAGTAATGAAATGGATTGTTATGTCCTGTAACACATCATATTAGGTTATACTGGGACAGCAACCTCAGAGGGAGATGAGATAAAGAATGAAGTTTCCCATCAGACATGTCTGTACCAGGAAGCACACCCGGGGCAGAGGTATGTAGCTCCAAGTGCAAAGCCTCACTATCTGGTACACAGGTACATGTATATGCAATGCAGTATATTGGTCTGCCAAGGGGCAATAGCTCAATACAAGAGCCAAAAGATGTCTACTTGTTAGCTCTGCTGGTCAAAGACCATGAAAGCACATGCAATGGCACACCCTCTTCTGTTCATCAATGAAATCTTTTTATTGATACTAAGCCAAGTGAGCTATGCTACCACATCGTGTCTGTCTACCAATCCGTCCACAGTTGCTAATGTCTTTTACCTGATATTGCTTACATTGCTTAGCAAAGGACTAGGTATGATAAGGGACAAAATTGGCCCCCAATATTAAAAGTTTTAATGCACAAGTTTTGAATATCTAGTTTAGCTACAAATAACTGAATCAATATTAAAACTCATTTCAGGTACGTTTGAAGGCTCTAAATGAGTTTTAAGAGCCTCACAAACGAGGCCTTTTCTCTCAAAAATTGACATTTTTTTAGCTCTGCTGGCCCTTGGGATGGTGTGTTGTCTGTCTTCCGTCGTTTGTCGTCCGTCGTCTGTCCGTTAACTTTTACCTCGTTAAGACGATAGGGCCTTCATTTTCCATCCGATCTTTACCAAACTTTACCAGATTGTTAATATCAATGAAAGCTCGGACAAGTTCGAAAACCAGCAAGATCGAACCAGTAACAGCGGAGTTATGGCCCTTGATTTAGTTAAATATGCTATATTTTGCCTCGTTAATACTACGATAGGGCCTTCATTTTTATCCTATCTTTACCAAACTTTACCAGATTGTTAATATCAATGTAAGCTCGGACAAGTTTAAAAACCAGCCAGATCGGACCAATAACAGCAGAGTTATGGCCCTTGGTTTAGTTAAAAATGCTATATTTTGCCTTGTTAAGACGATAGGGCCTTCATTTTTCATCCGATCTTTACCAAACTTTACCATCTTGTTAATAACAGTGAAAGCTCGGATAAGTTCAAAAACCAGCCAGATCGGACTAGTAACGGGAGTTATGGACCTTGATTTAGTTAAAAAGGCTAGTTTTTGCCTCGTTAAGACGATAGGGTCTTCATTTTTCATCCGATCTTTACTAAACGTTACCAGATTGTTAATATCAATGAAAGCTTGGACAAGTTCGAAAACCAACGAGATTGGACCAGTAACAGCGGAGTTATGGCCCTTGATTTAGTTAAATATGCTATATTTTGCCTCGTTAATACTACGATAGGGCCTTCATTTTTCATCCGATCTTTACCAAACTGTACCAGATTGTTACTATCAATGAAAGCTCAGACAAATTTCAAAACCAGCCAGATTGGGCCATTTACAACGGAGTTATGGCCCTTGATTTTCTAAAATATACTATATTTTGGCCTCATTAAAGGGGTTGATGCACTATTTCCAAACACAGTTTGTTTTAAGGAGCTCTGAAAAACTTGAAAAAAGCTGAAAGAATGATCAAAATGCCATGAAAAATAAAGGAGATATGACCTATTGAAAATTTGCAAAGAATATAAATGGAGGCGGCCATCTTTGAACGATGACGTCATCGCGCCGTTTTACCATATATGGCATATTGACAAAATGTATTTTAAAGCAAAGAAAACCACTGCAAATTGATTAAAAATAAATATACAGATGTAAAATGTATACATTTGAGTATTATTTTTCATTTGCAGTGATTTTCTTTGCTTTAAGAGACATTTTATCAATATGCCATATATGATAAAACGGCGCGATGACATCATCGTTCAAAGATGGCAGCCTCCATTTATGTTCTTTGCAAATTTTCAATAAGTCATATCTCCTTTATTTTTCATGGTATTTTGATAATTATTTCAGCTTTTTCCAAGTTTTTCAGAGCCCTTTAAAATAAACTGTGTTTGGAAATAGTGCATCAACCCCTTTAAGAAGAAAGGGCCTTCATTTGACCAGATTTCAGTGAAACTTTTCAAGGATGATCAGTACCAAGCCTAGTTGTACATATCGTCACCGTGTTCCGGTCGAATGATTTTGGCAGAGTTATATCCCTTTAAAGGTTTTAATACACAAACTTTGTCTGGACTAGTTCTCCTGAACGTCTCCCCACATTTCAACCAAACTTTACAGGGATGATCAGCACCAAGCATAGTTGTGCATATCATCGTCATGTTCCGGTTAACAGATTTTTGGTGGAGTTATGGCCCTTTAAAGATTTTTGATACACCAACATTTTCCGGGCTAGTTCTCCTGAACCCCTGGCTGGATTTTAACGAAACTTGACAAGGATGATCAGTATCAGGTCTAGTTGTGCAAATCATTGCCGTGTTCCGGTTGAACAATTTTTGGCAGAGTTATGGCCCTTTAAAGGTTTTAATACACAAACTTTATCTGGACTAGTTCTCCTGAACGCCTCCCCACATTTCAACGAAACTTTACAGGGATGATCAGCAGCAAGCATAGTTGTGCATATCATCGAGGCATTCCGGTTAACAGATTTTTTGTGGAGTTATGGCCCTTTAAAGGTTTTTGATACACATTTTCCGGGCTAGTTCTCCTGAACCCCTGACTGGATTTTAACGAAACTTGACAAGGATGATCAGTATCAAGCCTAGTTGTGCATATCGTCGCCATATTTGGGTTGAATGATTTTTGGCAGAGTTATGGCCCTTTAAAGGTTTTAATAGCCAAACGTTGTCCAGATTAGTCTCTAACTCCTTGCTGGATTTCAACGAATCTTGATGGGGATGATCAGTATCAAGCCTAGTTGCACCTGTCATTGCCGTGTTGTGGTTGAATGAATTTTGGCAGAGTTATGACTCCTTAAAGGTTTTAATACACTAACTTTGTACAGACTAGTTCTCCTGAACCTCTGGCTGGATTTCAACGAAACTTGTCAGGGACAATCAGTACCAAGCCTAGTTGCGTATATCATCACCAGGGATGGAAACTAACGGTTGCCCGTTCGCCCGGGACGACTAAATTTCAAGCTGGGCGAGTAGATTTCATGAGTCGGTAGTCCGCCCGGGCGACTAGCTTTTTCGACAAGCTAAAGTCGATTTCCACGGCATTATTCGTCAATGCGGGTCAAATAACATTTCAGTAGAAAACAACAAAGAAAATATTTCTTACACAGTTTATTAAGCGATTAAATGAGGTAAATAGTCGCAACTCTGTTTATTCAACGATAAAATGCAATTTAAGTCAACCGGATATTGGGAAATTGACGCATTTCCGTTTTGGGCCATTCTAAAATGCGGCTCCCGTTCTAATTTCACGGACACGAACGTTACGGTATTTGATGTTATACAAATGACACTTTCACGGGGGACTCTTTAAGGGCACTAGTCAGCTTTTAGGTGACTGGGGCCAGGGCCTTCAGGAAGGGGAATTGCAAAAAGTATGCTGTTTTCCTGTATTGTAGTTTAACATTTTCTAATATATATATATTTTTTTTAAGAGGGGAATTTTTCACAGGAAAAGGGTGAAATATATACCATGCCAGAGTAACTGTAATGGCCATGATCAGACTAGTTAACTATAGAATATAAATATGCCTACCTACCCTAGAGCTTGCAATAGGAAACACACCTATTTTTTTGTTTGGCCTAAATAAAGTAAATTTGTTAAAATCATGTTTGTTAATGTGTTTGTTAGTGTGTCGAAAAGAAAAATCCAGAAAATCTGGGCTCATAAATTTTCAGCTGGGCAACCAAAATCCAGAAGATGGTTGCCCGTTTGGGCAACCAAGCTTTAAAAGTTAGTTTCCATCCCTGCATCACCATGTTTCTTGTTGAACGATATTTGCAAGAGTTATGGCTCCTTATACATAAACTTTATCTAGAGCCAGTAGAGCATCCACAGGCCCTCTTGGGCCTCTTGTTTTCATTTTCAACAGTTTTCGATCAGTTTTTGTCTTGGAAATCTTTTGATATTTTGTTGAGAGGTACTTGATAGGGATGCATCATCAGCCAAAATACTGTGTGCTTGGAGGCACTAGCGGATCCAGGGGGGGGCGCACCCGGCGCGCGCCCCCCCTAAAAATTCCGGATCATACATGTATGTCCATGTTACTGTAGATATAATATCAAACAATTTCGATGCACGCCCTCAGTATTAAAAAAGTTCTCCACGCCCTCAGTATTAAAAAAGTTCTCGCTCGCTTCGCTCGCTCTACGCATAATGACTAATGAGTGGTTTAATTAACACATTGTTAAATCCTTTTATTTGAAAACGGACTTTTTTTATTCATACATGTCCATGTTACTGTAGATAAAATATCAAACAAGTTCGATGCACGCCCTCAGTAATTTTTTTTTTCGCTCGATTCGCTCGCATAATGGCTAATGAGTGGTTTAATTAACAAATTGTTAAAACCTTTTATTTTAAAACGGACTTTTTTATTCATACATGTATGTTCATGTTACTGTAGATAAAATATCAAACAATTTCAATGCACGCCCTCAGTATAAAAAAATTTCTCGCTCGCTTCGCTCGCTCTACGCATAATGACTAATGAGTGGTTTAATTAACACATTGTGAAATCCTTTTATTTGAAAACGGACTTTTTTTATTCATACATGTCCATGTTACTGTAGATAAAATATCAAACAATTTCGATGCACGCCCTCAGTATAATTATTTTTTTCGCTCGCTCGACGCATAATGGCTAATGAGTGGTTTAATTAACACATTGTTAAATCCTTTTATTTGAAAATGGACTTTTTTTATTCATACATGTATGTCCATGTTACTGTAGATAAAATACCAAACAATTTCGATGCACGCCCTCAGGATAACAATTTTTTTCTCGCTCGCTCGACGCATAATGGCTTATGAGTGGTTTAACTAACACATTGATAATTCCTTTTATTTGAAAACGGACTTTTTTACCCTATCAATGCACTACCGCAACCATTTTATGAGGCTAGAAACGGACCCGAAAATTTACCAAAATCTTACGCCCCCCCTAACCTGAAATCCTGGATCCGCCCCTGGGAGGTGTGCTCTATATTTTTAGGATCACAATTTTGCCCAGTAAGGTCCAAAATCTACAAATATAACACAATTACCAAAAATGCCAATGTTAATTCTTCTAGATAAATTTAATAGAATAAATAAAAATATATTTTGAAGACAGAATATGATCAATTTACTTCCAACGTGCACAACATATTATTTGTCAAGATTACCTTTTTGCATTTTGAACATATTTGGGGCCAAAATACCCCCTTATCATACCTTGAGTTGTCCTTTAAATCTTTTATCACATGGATAATCTTTTCATTCAAACTTTTGAATATACAATCATGTAAATGTAAGTTGTTCTTTAGTTAAATAAAACAAATATGGCCACCTTGGCCTAAAATGAAACCTTTGTGGTTCCCAGGCAAGAATAGGGCCACTGTTCATCCAGGCAGAGGGGTAAAATCACCCGAATTCATGTTCATTTTGTCATTTTTGTCATGTTCGTTAAAGGTCTTTATCATGATCCCTGTATTGTAACTTGAGTGGCGGCACAAAACAGTGATTGTGGCTCCAGCGAAAAATGGAGTGTTTACAATAGAAGTTGCTCCAGTTCTGCAGGTGAGAGGTTTTAGGCCCATTCTGCATATTTTCATCTAGATGTAAACGGAGAGTGGGCCTGGAATGTTCATTCCTGTTGGCGCCATATAACATATTGTTGTGTTGATGCGCTGTAAAAACCCAATTCAGTTTGACCTAAAATTTTAGTAGACTAAACAAATAAACTATCATTTCATGGATATTCCTTAAACTTAACAGGAATGCACCTGCGATGTCTTGTAGCACAGGAAATTTCATATTTATCAATTATGATAACAGAAGGTAATAATCAAAAGATGCAATTTCCTGTGTGTTGTTAGTCCTAACTGAAATTTAACTTCCTGTAAAATCTTGCAAGACAGCCACACCATAATAGACGTGGTACTGATAAAGTAATATTAATAAAGCATGAAGTTTTTTAGCTCGACTATTCGAATAAAAAGAGAGCTTATGTAATCACGTCGACGTTGGCTTTGGCGTCCCACATCAAGGTTTGCGTGTAAGCTGTGTTTACAAGTCTATATCTCTTACATTTCTTATCCTAGCACAACCAAATTTGGCCATGGTCTTCCTTATAGCATTATCTTAAGGGCTGCATAAGCAATTTGGGTTCCTGTAACCCATGGGCTCCCATGGAACCCAAATTATGATATGACCATAAAATGCGTCCCATTTCACATCAAATTTTGCGTGTAAGCTGTGTTTACAAGTCTATATCTCTTACATTTCGTACCCTAGCACCACCAAATTTTGCCATTAGCTTCCTTACAGCATTATCGTAAGGGCTACTTAAGTAATTTTAGTTCCTGTAACCCCTGGACTCCCATAGAACCCAAATTCAAATGCCCTTAAAATGTGTTTGTTTCACATCAAATTTTGCGTGTAAGCTGTGTTTACAGGGTTATATCTCTTACATTTCTTGTCCTTTGGTTGAACTAAATTTGGGTATGTTGAAAAGGGTTGGGTAATTTATTTTGTCTTCTGCGAATTCTGGCTCCTATGGAACCCAAGTGATGGCCCATAAAATGTGCAATAATGGCAGATCTAGGTTTGCATGTATATATCTATAATGTTTTTGGTTTGAGATTTCTTATAGCATTATGCATCTTATTCATACTTCACTGATATTGGGGCATGGTCTCCCTCCTCCACCCCTCCCCCCCACCCCCCCCCCACAACCCCACCACACGTTTTTATTTTTTCACATATTTCTGTGTTGTTTTAGTCAATTCTTACACATATGTGTTGCCCCCCACTCCCCCTCTTTTTACCCGCCCCTCTCCCACCCCCACTTGAAAAGCTCTATTTTTTTATATATTTTTTTACATATTTATATGTTGCTTTAGTCAATTCTTACACATATGTTGCCGCACCCCACCTCTCCCCCCGCCTCTCACCCGGGGAGGGGAATGGTTTTGAATTTGAACACAATCATTTACATATAAAACAATTCAGATTAAATTCAGATACACATATGAAATATCAATAAAAAAAATGAAATGAGAGGTCACAATAAAAATTGCCAGATATCAGCTCACTCCCCGAGTTGCCTTTCGGCCACAAATTTCTTTAAAATGACAGCAATTTTGGATTAAAAATAATAATAAAATTTCACATAATTTTATATTGGCCAGAGTTTTTATACAAGCCCCATCCCCCAACCCCACCCCACATTGTTTTAGCTTGTTTTCTGATGGTATATACTAGCTATACAATTTATTATTCTCTGAAAAATCGAATAGTCGGAGCTGCGCTGTTCTCCGACAGCTCTTGTTTCTTTATCTAATTGTATCCACACGTATGAAGAAGAAGCCGATATACTGTGATCGGTCCCATCCATCCGTCCGTGTGTTCATCCGTTGATTTTGCTCGTAACCTGAACTTCTCCTTCATTAGTTGAATTCATTAGTTGAAGGAGGGTGTTCATAGTTGTCACAGTGGTTGCTTTGGATGTGCAGATGACAAAGAAGGTTTCGAATCCAGAGTCTGTCCCGAGAGGTCAAGGTCAAACAGTTAGATTCACCAATATGAACATTAAACTCCCGATTTTCATTATTGTTTAAGGAAGTTTCTTACATGCTATAGTAATGGTATACGCCTACAATAATATGCAAACATATTTTATGGTTTTGCAATTTGATTATTGTGGCCATATTTAATCAGCATGCATCTTTATACGCCCGTAGGTACGTATTATGTTGTGGGGTTGTCTGTCTGTCCGTCTGTCCATTAACCTTTACCTGACACTTTATAGTGGCTAATAACTTCCAAAGTATAAGGCCTAAACTTTGTACACATTTTCAGCATGATCCAATGAATACATCTGATAAAAGTCCATGACTCTGTTTCGTATGTTTTTGATTTATTTCTCTTTGAAAAAAGGTTTAGCCTCGAATTTAACTTTGCCTTTTAAAAGTGATTGTGACAAATTATTGTTTACTGTAGATCCAGTGTTATTTGTGAGGGCTTTAAGAAACTATGATTATTGACATTTTGCTTTGACGCAAATTCATAAACACGCGAATAAATTAGAGATCCAGTGATTCGCAAACGTAAGATCACGCGGAAATTATGTGAACTACACGAGTATTAGATCTACAACAATGACATTTTGTACAAATCTTCAGCAACATCTTATTAATTCATCTTTTAAAGGCCCATTACTCTCTGATTCATATAGTTTTATACCCCCCTAACTGGTTTCACCCTGTCCGTCTGTCTGAAGATGCAACCTTGTCAGCTCCATAACTCCTCTCCCCCTGAAGAAAATCTCGTGGAACTGCCAATGGTGAGAGGATGACCCCTATTGATTTTGAGGTCAAATGTCAAGGTCACTGGGTCCCAGTAATGAAAAACCTTGTCCGCTCCGTAACTCTTTCCCCCCTGAAGCTAATCTCATGAAACTTCATAGGTGAACTGCCTGTGGTGGGAGGATGACCCCTATTGTTTTTTTAGGTCATTAGGTCAAGGTCACCGGGACCCAATAATGAAAAACATTGTTCACACCATAACTCCTCTCCCCCTGAAGCAAATCTCATGAAACTTCATTGGTGAACTGCTTATGGTGAGAGGACGACACCTATTGATTTTTAGGTCAAATGTCACTGGCAGCCGATAACGAAAAACCTTGTCCGCTCCATGACTACTTTCTGCCTGAAGCAAATCTCACGAACTTCATAGGTGAACTGCCTGTAGTGAGAGGAAGACCCCTATTGATTTTGAGGTCCTAGGTCACCGGCACCCGAGAATAAAAAACCTTGTCCGCTCAATAACTCCTGTCCCCATGAAGCAAATCTTATGAAACTATAGGTGAACTGCCTGCGGTGAGAGGACGACCCATATTGATATTGAGGTCAGTAGGTCAAAGGTCAAAGTCATCGAGACCTGATAAGGAAAAACCTTGTCCACTCCATAACTCCTCTTCCACTGAAGCAAATCTCATGAAACATCATAGATGCACTGCCCGTGGTGAGAGAGGACGACCACTAATGATTTTGAGGTCAGTAGGTCAAAGGTCAAGGTCATTAGCATCAATAATGAAAAACCTTGTCCGCTCCATAACTCCTCTTCTGAAGCAAATCTCTTGAAACTGCCAGTGGTGAGAGGATGACTATTGATTTTGAGGTCACTAGGTCAAAGGTCAAGGTCACCAGCACCCGATAATGAAAAACCTTGTTCGCTCCACAACTCCTCTCCAACTGACTGTGGTGAGTGGACAACCCCTATTGATTTTGAGGTCATTAAGATCGCCGGCACCCGATAATCAGAAACCTTGTCCGCTCCATAACTCATGTCCCCTTGAAGAAAGTCTCATGAAACTTTATAGGTGAACTGCCTGTGGTGGGAGGACGACCCCTATTAATTTTGAGGTCAAAGGTCAAGGTCGCCGGCATCCGATATTGAAAAACCTTGTTTGCTCCATAACTCCTCTCCCCTTGAAGCAAATGTCATGAAACATCATAGGTGAACTGCCTGTGGTGAGAGGACAACTCCTATTGATTTTGAGGTCAGTATGTCAAAGGTCAAGGTCACCGGGACCCGATAATGAAAACCTTGTCTGCTCCATAACTCCTCTCCCCCTGAAGCAAACCTCATGAAACTTAATAGGTACCTGTGACGAAAATATGGCCCCTATTGGTTTTGAGGTCATGAAAATCACATTCCACTCAATCTTTGCGCAAACGGTAGAGTGGGGAATGGGGGGGTGCGGTGGGTGAGTCTAAACAGACGATTTCTTGTCGAATACAACAATTTTGAAAAAGGTAAACGTTATATTTATGTTCATTACTTGTTCCTTTGTTGAAATCCCCTCAGATTGAATTGATTGACACTGGTGCATTCGGGGAATCGCCACCAATCGCATTTTGACCTGTCACAGAAAAGCGGTTTGATCGAATTGCTTTAGGTTTTCGGTTTCGAGAACGACATACATCTGCGGTTCCAACCAACCCAGATTTGAGGATAATTATCGGAATTTGGCCAGTGAAATAATTGATGAAAATAGTTAGGTATCAAATGTTGACCAGAGAGAGCTTCAAACTTTGTCTATAACTACGATACTCTGGGTACATTTTTTTTTCAGGAAAACTTAAAATATGTTTGTTTTCAGCAAATAACGCGAAAATAAATTATTTTATTTTATTTTTTACTTTTTTTTTTAGTTCCCAACACCGATACAGTGCGGGGATATATTTGTCGCCCTTAAAAGGCGACAGCTCTAGTTTTAATTATTTTCCTTTGGAATCTGGAACTTAACCTTGCCAATAACTTTCAAAGTATAAGGTTTATAACAATGAAAATGTACATCTTCAACACGATCCAATGAAATGCCCATAATGATTTCGCTTTGAAAAAAGTTTATCCCGAACTTAATCTTGCATTTTGCAAGTAATTGTGGATAATAACTTCCAAAGAATTAGGTGTACAACAATGAAACTTTTATACATCTTCAGCGTCAATACATCTCTCTGGTCCATAACTCTTTTTTAGCTTACCAGATCCAAAAGCTCGAATGAGGTATTGTGATCGCTTTTCGTCTGTCGTCCGTCTGACAACAATTGCTTCAAACGACATCTCAGTAACTGTCTGGTCAATTTTGACCAAACTTCACATGGATGATCCCGATGTCAGTGTTTTTAAAATTTATTAAAATTAGGTCAACGCGACATCCAAGATGGCAACCATAACCATAAAAGGTCAAAACCTTAAAAATCATCTTCTCAAGAAACACTGAACAGATTTCGACAGTTTCTGTCAAGCCCTTTTACGGATATCAACTTAACTCAAACTCCACCAGAATGTTTATTATACGGTCCCAATATCACATGCACAATTTCGGGTCGCTGTGACGTACTTTCAATGAAATACAGGTTATGTCCAGTCTCCGCTACCACATGCGTATCTTGCATCTTTTTCGCAGGATTTTCACCAAACTTCACCAGAATGTTTCTTATATGCATCTAACATCATTTGCAAAATTTCGGCTATCAGTGACCTACTTTTGACGAAAGACACATTCGGTCTCTGCTCTGTCAAGCGTATCTTGCTTCTTTCGTGTAGGATTTTCACCAAATTCAACCAGAATATTCGCTTTATGCATCTAACTTGATGTGCACAAGTTTGGCTCACTGTGACCTACTTTCGATGAAATATAAGTCACGTCCGGTCTCCGCTATGACATGCATATCTTGCTTCTTTCTCACAAGATGTTCACCAAACTTCACCAGAATGGTCCTTATATGCATCTAACTTCATGTGCAAAATGTTGGGTCGCTGTGACCTAATTTTGACAAAATATAGGTCACGTCCGGTCTCTGCTACAATATGCAGCCCCCACTGTTAATGACATTACTATATCTTTGGATTGACATTGGTGTTGGTCAAATCAAAAATATAGGGCGTGTCCTATTTTTTATTAATGACCGCAAAACACTGTACTATCAAGTTTGTTCAAATGAATTCCACGGGATGTCCAAGGTTTGTATATAGAGATTTTGTATGTTTTACTTGGACTTGGATAGACTTAGAATTTTAAGATCGCTCCTTAAAAGTAGATATAAAAATCTAACTGGAAAATTAGCATTTAAGGACGACAGTGAGTCAACCACAAACACACTTTTATTTAGACTTGCCAAGATCCTTACTAAGTGTAGTTACTCCTAACATCATGAAACGTCTAAGCGTCTCCGTCGCCGAATGGTTAATGACGTTGCGTTGTAAATCTTCGCCTCTCACCGCTGCGGGTTCGAATCCCACTGGGAGCTCGACTTATAAGTGAGAAAGTGTCGATTCTTACGGATGGCGGGAGGTGTACAGTACCTGTTCTACCCAGGAAAAGTTGGAGGTCTGCCTCCACCAAAAAAACACACGACCGTCATATATTACCTTACATGTGTTGAAAATGACGTAAAACACCATACAAAACATGAGCATTTTGCCAGATTGTTAATATCAATCTCGGACAAGTTTTAAAAGCAGCCAGATCGGATTAGATTCACCGGAGTTATGACCCTTGATTTGCTGAAAAATGCCATATTCTGCATTGTGAACTGTCAACACTTTAGCACCTTCATTTATTATTTGATCTTTACCAGACTTGCACATATTGTTAATATCATGAAAGCTCGGACAAGTTTGAAAAACAGCCAAATCGGTTTAGTAACAGCAGAGGTATGGCCCTACTTATTCTGTATAAAAGCCTTATTCTGCCTTGTGAACACTCTAGCAGCTTCATTTATTATTTGATCTTTACCACACTTGCACATATAAGCAATACATCTTTGACGAGTTCGAAACCAGCCAGATCGGACCATTTACACCGGAGTTATGGCACTTGAGTTTCTGAAATATGCAATAATTTGGCCTCGTTAACACGATAGGGCCTTCATTTTAGGATGGCGAGTTGTCCATCGTCCTTCCGTCATCCGTTAACTTTTGCTTTGTGAACACTCTAGCATCTTCATTTATTATTTGATCTTCACCAAATTTTGCCAGATTGTTAATATCAACTGTCCGTCATCCGTCATCGTCCGTCGTTTGTTAACTTTTGCTTTGTGAACACTCTAGCATCTTCATTTATAAATTGATCTTTACCAAATACTGCCAGATTGTTAATATCGAAGCTCGGACAAGTTCGAAAACCAGCCACATCGGATTAGTTTCACCGCAGTTTTGACCCTTAATTTGCTGAAAAATGCAATATTCTGCCTTGTGAACACTCTAGCACCTTCATTTATTACTTGATCTTTACCAAACTTGCACATATTGTTAATATAAATGAAAGCTTGGACTAATTTGAAAACTAGCTAGTTCGGATAAATAACACTAGAGTTATGGCGCTTGTTTTGCTGAAAAATGCCATTTTCTGCCTCGCGAACACTCTAGCACCTTCTTTTATTATTTGATATTACTACTTGCACAGATTGTTTTATAGCAATGAAATCTTGGACGAGTTCGAAAAACAGCCAGATCGAACAATTTACGCCAGAGTTATGGCCCTTATTTTTGCTTAAAATGCCATATTCTGACTTTTGAACACTCTATCACCTTCATTTATTATTTGATCTTTACCAAACTTGCACATATTGTTAATAGCAACGAAATCTTGGAAAAGTTCGAAAACCAGCCAGATCGGAACATTTACACCGGAATTATGGCCCTTGATTTTCTGAAATATGCTATAATTTGGCTTCGTTAACACGATAGGGCATTCATATTTCAGCGGATCTTTTCCAAACTTTACCAGATTGTCGATACTTATGAAAGCTTGGACGAGTTCAAAAACCAGTCAGATTGGACCGGTAACATCGGAGTTATATCCCTTGATTTAGTTAAAAACGCTGTATTTTGCCTTTCATTTTTCATCCGATCTTAACACACTTTACCAGATTGTTAAAGGGAATGTAGCGACACAGCCAAACAAGATCTGTTATTGAGAGTTCTGAAAAACTTGGAAAAAGGTGAAAGAACTATCAAAATCGGATGATAAACTAAAAAGATATGACCATTTAAAGGTTGTTCTAAAACGAATATGGAAGCCGCCATTTTTATAACTATGACGTCATAGTTCCATATTACCATATATGGAATATTCATAAATATCATTTAAAATGAAGAAAATCACTGCAAATGAACGATATTTTTACTGGTCATATAAAGCATTATTGCCATTAAGTATTACATAGTTTTCAAACAGTTGCTGTCATTTTTTCCCTATAAATCAGTAAATTTTCATATTTATAAATATTCCATATATGGTCAATTAGAACCGTGATGTCATAGCTCTCAAAATGGCCGCTTCCATATCCGTTTTAACAGAAACTTCAAATGATCATATCTTCTTTGTTTATCATCCGATTTTGATAATTCTTTCACCTTTATTCAATTTTTTCAGAACTCTCAATTATAAATATGGTTTGGCTGTGGCGCTACATTCCCTTTAATATCAGTTAAAGCTTGGACAAGTTTGAAAACAATCAAAATCGGATTAGCAACACCGGAGTTACGGCCCTTGATTTAGTTAAAAATGCTGTATTTTACCTCATTAAGACGATAGGGAGTTCATTTGGCCAGATTTTAATGAAATTTTGCAAGGATGATCAATGCTAAAATCGGCACCGTGTTCCGTTTGAATGATTTTTGGCGGAGTTATGGCCCTTTAAAGGTTTTAATACACAAACTTTGTCCGGACAATTTTCCCGAACTCCTTACCGGATTTCAACGAAACTTTGCACGGATGATCAGTACGAGGCCTAGTGGTGCATATCATCACAGTGCTCCGGTTGAACGATTTTTGGCAGAGTTATGACACTTTAAAGGTTTTAATACACACATTTTGTCCGGACTAGTTCTCCTGAACCCCTGGCCGGATTTCAGTGAAACTTTGCAGGGATGATCAGTACCAGGCCTAGTTGTGCATGCATCGCCGTGTTCCGGTTGAATAATTTTTTGCGGAGTTATAGCCCTTAAATGTTTTGAAACACAAACGTTTTCCAGGCTAGTCTCGTTTGAACTCCTGGTCGAATTTCAACGAATTTTGGCGGATATGATGAGTACCAAGCCTAGTTGTACATATCATCGCCGCGTTCCGGTTGAATGATTTTTGGCAGGGTTATGGCCCTTTAAACGTTTTAATACACTAACTTTGTACAGACTACTTCTCCCGAACCCCTGGTCAGATTTCAACGATTTCTTAGCAGGGTTGATCAGTACGAAGCCTAATTGCGCATATCATCGCTGTGTTCCGGTTGAATGAATTTTGGCCGGTAATGAGTTATGACCCCTTATACATAAACTTTATCCGGACTAGTTTTCCTGAACTCCTGGATTTCAGTGAAACTTAGCAGGAATGCTCAGAACCAAGCCTAGTTGCGCATATTTTTGTCGTGTTTTCCATCACAGACTCCATATAGCAAGTAGAGCGATAGCGGCCCTCTTGTGCCTCTTCTTTTTAGCTCTGCTGGCCGAGCTTATGGGATGGCGAGTTGTAGGTCGTCCGTCCGTCTGTCTATTGACTTTTGCCTTGTTAACACGATAGCGCCTTCATTGTCGAGCACTGTGGTTCTGTGGTAGAGCATTGAACTCATGATCTAAATGTCTGGGTTCGATCCCCGCCATTGCCATATGCGTTGTGTCCCTGAGCAAGACACTTTATCTACATTTGCTTAGTACTGAATATACCCAGGAAGACATCGAGAGTGATTTAAATAAGTTCATAGAGCTTTCGTTACAATCGATGTAAAATAAATAAGTTTAATAAATAAGTTTAAACTAAACTTTACCAGATTGTTGATATCAATGAAAGCTCGGACAAGTTCTAAAGCCAGCCAGTTCGGACCAGTAACACCGGAGTTATGGCCCCTGATTTAGTTAAAATTGCTATATTTTGCATCGGTAACAGGATAGGGCCTTTATTTTTCATTTCTCATCTGATCCTTTTCAAACTTTACCAGATTGTTGCTATCAATGAAAGCTTAGAAGACTGTTCGGACCAGTAACACCGGAGTTGTGGCCATTGATTTAGGCTGACACTGAGCTGCTGCATTGGAGCAGATATTATTTCCTTTCTGGTCAAGTTTTAAGAAATTCTTAACTCGGTGTGTACATATTTTCATTATTCACCGAAGAACATGCTATGTTAAAATCGATTCAGTCTCTTTCACCAGGTCAAAGCAGTAGGTTTAAGCGGGTGTTTCACAAAAGATGGTTGAGTTTCGAGGGTTCGGTTGAAAAATCGGGGAAATCCCTCACAAACTCATTAGTTGTTTCAAGTTCTTGTAGATGGCACACTTTTTGTGTGATGTTCTCAAGCCACTGGTTATTCTTTGAAAATGAAGACATTGACTTCTCAGAGGTCACACCCCTACTCTCTTCTACCATTTCCCGTCTTGAACATCTTAGGGATGATAAGTTTGGCCAAAGTTTGTGTAGATTTATGGAAGCTGTTCCGTAGGAGCCACAGTTGGACTGGGTTATACGTACAGCTTCGAGTTTGAGGGTTACACTATCAGGGATAGTATCAAACAGAGGCAGGAGGCGGCCAATGTTTGCAACCAGTTTGTGATTGGTATGGTCAAAAGTTTAAATGAACGGTTATGCGATGTTGATGATAATGTAGTTCTGACTGCATTGAGCAACGTGTTCAATCCAGTGATTGATCAAACTAAAGAATGACGATATTAAAGTTATCTCAAATTACTTGGGTTCTGTCGGTATGAGCGGCTTTCGTTATGAATTGTCTGGTTTTGTGGGGTTTGCTCATGCGAGACATGCCAGTGGCAACAATCGGTCGCATGAACTAGGGATATGGTCAATCTGGAAATCAGAAATAAGGAAGTGAATTCAGCTGCAACTGAAGAAGCTGAGAGGTTTCTCGTGGTCCTCGTGTCTACTGTTGACTGCGAGCGTGGGGTTCAGTGATTGAAGAACTTTAAAGTCAGTTACAAAAGTGATATGAACATTAGTTAGTGAAAGGTCAGACTCTGTTACAAAAGTGATATTAAAACAATGAGTTCTGATAGATGATACATATCATTCTAATTTATAATTAATTTATGGGTATACGTATGTGATAATAACATGTTATTCTTGAAAAATGTTAATATGAAGAACTTAAAAGTCTGAAAAGTGATATGAACATTTGTAAGTGAAAGGTCAGACTCTGTTATAAAACTGATATGAACATTTGTTAACATGTGTGAAGTGTATTGCAAGTGCAAGCTCTCTGTGTGCTCTGTATGTGCTGTATAGATATATTATTATATTATTGAATATATTATCTAATACATCTGATATTTTCACACATGGAAGTAAATACAAACGAAATACCTATTCATTTGTATTGTTGTTTATTTAATTAAACTATATGTGTCTCTTCGTAACATTGAATATATTTATTTAAAATTATATGTTGCAATATACACTTGTATCTTAAGAAGAAATTATGTGTAACAATAGCATTCTAAATGAATAATTCATAAATTACTAATTGATCAGTTCTCTATCACATTAGTTTACGATGCTCCGTTAACAAACACATTTAAAATATACATATGTCACCTATATATATCTAAACGTTTACATTTATTGTTGCATGTGTCTCAAAGTGTACATGCATTGTTGCGTGTTTATTATTCATTTGGCCTTGAAGAAAGTTAAAATTAGTATAGATGTAAACATGATTATCTGGTATGCAAATTATTTATGAAATTTCATATATGATGCAATTTGGACTGTTCTTATTGGACTATTTTATGCAAATTCATTTGTGATGAACTTTGGACAGTTTTTATTGGAGTGGGGAAGCCTTCAGGAACAGTCTGTGACAGTATATAAACAAACTCTGGGAATTCTATTTAGATCAGTTTCAGTATTCTTTGCTAAAATTAATTTATATTTGGATGCTTATATAAAATATATTTGTGAGTATTTACTTATTACTGTGCTCATTCATAATACCAATGAAATTAGATATTTGGACTAAACTGGAAATATTGGAAATTAATTTAGACTGAAAGGACACTTACTGTTTTGGATTAAAGTGACATTTACTGTTTTGGATTATAGACACTTACTGTTTTGGATTAAAGAGACACCTACTGTTTTGGATTAAAGAGACACTTGCTAATGTAAATTAAAGAAACATTGGATACTTTTATTTGGATTTAATTAAAAAATTGGATATTAATGAAAAATTGGATTTGTGTATTCTGTAAGTGAATATTTGATGTAAATAAATATGTTAATTATATTTTCGAGTGGATGGTTTTGCTTCCTTTCTTGTTAGAAAAGAAAGAAGAGACTTTGATATCGTCAGGAAATTCTCAGTTTGGCCCATGGAACTCCTTTGTCTGGTCATTTAGGCGTCAATAAGACACAAGATTGCGTGTCATTTTTATTGGCCAAATCTCAAAAAGGATGTTTCACAATAATGTAGGTCTTGTCATACATGTCAATTGATAGGAAAGCCCAATCAGAAGATTCCCAAAGCCCATCTTCAACCTATTCCGGAATTTGATTAACCTTTCAGTAAAATAATCATGGACTGTGTTGGCCCCATGCCTAAGACTAAGTCTGGTAATCAATATCTGTTGACGATTATGTGTGCGTCAACACGATTTCCTGAAGCTATTCCACTTAGGAATATTAAGACAAAGTCTATTGTGAAGGCTCTGGTCAAGCTTTTCACATTAGTTGGCCTTCTAAAATATATCCAGTCTGATTAAGGGTCAACTTTTATGTCTGGTATATTTCAACAGGTCATGCATGAGTTAGGCATTCAACAATTTAAGTCTTCGGCTTATCATCCGGAGAGTCAAGATTTCACCAGACACTGACAAACATGATTAGGTCATATTGTTTTGACACTAACAAATACTGGGATGAAGGTATCCACTTGTTGCTTTTCGCCGTTAGAGAGTCTGTTCAAGAATATCTAGGTTTAGCCCATTTGAACTAGATTTTGGTCACACTGTTCGTGGACCACTTAAGTTACTTAAAGAGAAAGTCCTCTGAGAAGAAGACACTTCTTTGAATCTTCTACATTACGCGTCCGATTTTAGGCATAAACTGTCAAACTATTGTGAGGTAGCTCAGTCTAATCTCAAATCATCTCAATCAAAAATGAAAACAAGGTATGATTTGACTGCTCAAGAAATAAATTTCAAAAATGGTGATAAAGTTCTTGCTTTACAAGCTAGGTATCACGGTCCTTATACAGTAGATAAAATGATCAGTGATTTACATTATATTATCAGTACTCCTGGAAGGCAAAAGCAACTTCACCTTTGTCAACATTGACAGAGATAGCCTTTCTTCACATTTAGTTAATGTAGTTTGCTCTGTCCCACTTGCAAATTCCAGTGACGGATAACAGAATGAGAATTAACAGTTTGGCAAAAATGATCCTGGTTTAGCGAAATTACAAAACAGTGACTTTTTGCAAACTCTTGACCTGAAACTGTCACATCTAGAACCATCAGAGACATGAGCTGAAACATTAATACATGAATATGAGCACTTATTTTCTGATGTTCAAATAAGAACTGACAAACTTTACCATGATGTCGATGTTGGAATTCTACTAAACAAAACAGCGTCCGTATATAGAATGAATCCTTCGAAACAACAATATATCAAAGAAGAAATTTAATACTTATTGGACATTGCTTTCATTGAACCAAGTCAAAGTGACTGGAGTTCACCATGTATTCTTGCGGCGAAACCGGATTCATTTCCAATTACACGAATTGACGACTGTTTTGACAAAATTGGAAATGCTAAATACGTCACAAAATTTGATCTTTTGAAAGTATTTTGGCAAGTTCCTCTCACAGAAAGAGCAAAAGAAGTTTCAGCATTTGTAACTCCAGATGAACTATTTCAATACAAAGTTATGCCTTTTGGAATGAAAAGTTTCAGCGTCTCGTCAATATGTTAATCTCCGGTTTAGATGGATGTGACGCGTACATCGATGATGCGATCATTTACCACAACACATGGGAAGACCATTTACAGACCATTAGAAGTTTCTTCGATCGTCTTACTGATACGATTTTAATCGTCAACCTCAACAAAAGTGAATTTGGTGCGTTTTTCTCGGTATCGCTTATTATAGAAAATTTTGTCATAACTTTTCAGTCATTGCTGAACCTTTGGCAGATGTATTGAGTAAATGAAATACATTTATTTGAACTGAAAAATGCCAACAGTAATTTGACAAATTAAAAGCCATACTTATGAATGCACCAGTGCTTTCAGCACCAAATTTTGAATTTCGATTTAAATTAGCAATTGATGCTAGCGACATTGGTCTGGTGCAGAACTTCTGCAAAAAGACAATAATGGTGTTGATCATCCAGTTTGTTACTTTTCGAAAAGGTTCAACAAGCATCAGAACAATTATTCAACTAATGAAAAAGAGTCTTTCACTCATTTTGGCATTACAACATTCTGAAGTGTATTTAACTCATCTATTTCGCCAATAGTTGTCTTCAGTGATCACAATCCACTCATATTCATAAACAAAATGAAAAATGAGGTGGAGTTTGATGTTGCAAGTGTACGATATTGAGTTAAAGCATGTCAAAGGGAAAGATCATTTAATTGCATACTGTCTATCTCGTGTTTAAGATACTTGTGTATATTTAAAGAAGTGTAATATAATATATGTGTTAACACTTTTGTTGATTTTGAAAAGAAAAAAAACATGTCATGTTGTAATATATGTTTTGCATATGTGTTGAAATTGAAATATTGTTACATTATTGCATTGCTTATTACATGCCATTCAGAAGAATGCTTTATTACATAAATCTTCCTTTTTCTTTAAAGGGGAAGGTGTTACCAATATCTAAAAGTTTACATGTATTGTTGCATGTGTCTCAAAGTGTACATGCATTGTTGCGTGTTTATTATTGATTTGGCCTTGAAGAAAGTTAAAAATAGTTAAACTCTGGGAGTTCTATTTAGATCAGTTTCAGTATTCTTTACTAAAGTTAATTTAGATTTGGATGCTTTTATAAAATATATTTATGAGAGGATTTACTAATTATTGTGCTCATTCATAATAAAATAGAAATTAGATATTTGGACTAAACTGGAAATATTGGAAATTAATTTAGTCTGAAAGGACACTTACTGTTTTGGATTAAAGAGACACTTGATAGTTTAAATTAAAGGATCATTGGATAATTTTATTTGGACAATTAAAAAATTGGATATTTATGAAAAACTGGATTTGTGTATTCTTTAAGTGAATATTTTATGTAAATAAATCTGTTCATTGTATTTTTGTATTGCTGGTTTTGCTTCCTTTCTTGTTACATTTTACTTGTAACACATAACACGCAAGAAGAATAATTTCTCCAATATGGCTCCAACTTTTTTCATTCGGCGCAAGTGGTGGAGCAAGACAAAATGGTCACAGGAGGCCCTGGAATGGCTATATGAAGCATACATAGCTAACTACGCTACCGACTCCTTGATCTGCACAACAAAGGAGATAGACGTAAAAACAGTAATTTAAGAATGAGTAGATATCGACGTGAAAAGGGTATAGAATATTAAATTTAATTATTTAATGGCCCTTCATCGCATAACTGGTGGCTTCAACCATGTCATTCAGTACCTTTTTTGTGGCTTTCTAGGCTATTGTTTTTTGTATTTATATATATACGAGCATCGTTGTGTTTTACTTATATTGCCTATTAATGCTGCATTGGTTAGAGAATTGTTCATGGCGGGAATTTCGTTATTTACACTGTCCCGTTTTATGGGATGGCAGTAGAGTAAGTGTGAGGTTTGGTGCACCCTAGAACCAGGTTTAAACCCACAGCGGCCTTTTATGCCACTGACCGTTCCAAGGCGATAGCTCTATTGTCAACCCTTTTTGAGTTTGTGACGTCATATGCCTTTATTCTTTTTTAACATTGCCATTCATGTTTGTCGTTTTGCGTGTTTTGGGGTTTACTGTGTTCTGTGAAAGCCGGATTTCGACTTTTATACTTATTTTTAGTTAAGCCACCCAAGAAAAAGGGGAATGCTAGACAAAAATCGGGAGACCTGTCTTCTTCTATTAACGAATTTATATCTATGGTTGCTTAGCTTGCTCTGAGGACAGACTCCGACACACGGGACCGCCCGGCACCGGCGAGACTTAAACACTGTTTCTCTGTGTTCAAGTCCATGTTATCCACCGGACCACGGCAGACTGTTATATTAGGACCAACACGGAACATTATGATGCCGTATGTACCACTTAAAGTAAATTATAAGAAACACTGAAAACAGTTAACAGTACATCGAATAACAGATAACAGTTAATATACTTGGTAAAAAAAGTTTTGGACCAGGGTATATAAAGTCATATAAAAATAAAACTAGTTGACAGAATTTAAGTATCAATTTTTAGTAACCAAGGTCCACCCTACCCGGTTAATTTGGTACCAGGAAAATTAAATTCCAAACAAGATTTAATTTTAAAAAAATATCGCGAATACACAAAGGGTCTGTAAAAAATGTTGCAACGTCCACAAAAAGTAACAGTTACGGACACATTCAAGTAACCAATAAAAAGATGATTATTTTTTTCGCAAACTTTCATTGTAAACGATAATTATTGTTGATTGTTGGTCTATTGTGAATTATCAACTGAGATAATAAGGGTTATGGTCGAATGTCAAGGTTCAGCGATCATTGTTCGGGTTCAAACACTGCCATGGTCCAAAACCTTTTTTACAGAGTATATTTTTTTCACAAAAACACATAGCAAAATATAAATTTCGCCAAAAAAAGCATAACCGAAATAACCCATTGACTCCCTTCTTATAACAGTTTCATATTTAATGTTTTCCAAACAAAATCCACTCGTCGCTGTCCGTTCACATA
The DNA here is from genome assembly GCA_037043455.1 of Cyrtodaria siliqua. Classification (NCBI taxonomy): domain Eukaryota; kingdom Metazoa; phylum Mollusca; class Bivalvia; order Adapedonta; family Hiatellidae; genus Cyrtodaria; species Cyrtodaria siliqua. The sequence goes on from JAWPHD010018561.1 coordinate 28,656, forward strand.
CATACTCATTGTATAAAGCAAAACGTGAATCATACGTGCGTGTTGTTCTCACTAAAACCCATATTTAGTCATCAAGGAAGAACATCATTTTGTTTAGTATTTAGAACTAATCCTGGATTATATGATGTAGGTGAATAAACAAGGTATGTTAATAATTATAGATGTTTTCTGCTTTTTGCTTTTTCATTTATTGTGTTTTTATTAAATTCGATTAAACTTTAAATCGTATTATAACGCAAATTGACTAAATATCAGTACTGACTCACAGTAAGGGAGGTCGGAGGTTTGGCATATTGGGAATCTCCTATCTGCCGCAATGTATTTTACATCAAACTGAACTACAGTTTTAATGTCAAAATTGTTTAAAATCAACTAATTATAATTAATATTCTGATAAATGGATTATTTATTTTTCATGTTAAGCCAAAATCTCAAATGAGGTACATGTTTATCAGTAAAACCCAGTGTCAGCCATCTTGGATCATATGATTGCATAACAGGGCCCTGGCTATTGTTCTTTTCACTCGCTCATAAGTTGACATTTTCAGAAAATTATTTTTGTTAATGGTTCATGAAGGCCTGTTCTATGCATAAATAAAATCTCATTGGGAAATTCCCACTGCTGACCAATGAAAAACTGTGATACAAATAGGTTAACTTTGACAACTCAATGGAAAAAAACTGGGTCATTGATTAGGTAGTTTCGGTGACTGGCGTGAGTACACAAAAACTGGCAGATAACAAATCCAGTAATGTAAAGTTTAAAAGGTTGTAACATTTTTATTTCTTGATGGATTTTTGAAACTCAAAAATATTTTGATTGTGATATTAGAGACTTTTTATTCAAAAAAACATTGAAGTTTTGAAAAATGTCCGACCTCCGTCCTGGATTGTATTGCGTGTACAACGCAATTTATTTGTAAGTACAAATACGAACAATTTGACAGGGAACCGAAAGGGTCTAATTTTATAAAATTCGATATTTATGACATACTAGATTTATATATTAGGTATTGTGCTAGCAGTAAAACATTGTTAGTTATTTGGATTCTTGACAGGGGACCTAGGCTAAAATTCCCTGCCTGGAACGCTTCACAAATCGTCGATCTATAATCTTTAGACGCTCATTATTATAACGTCATTATAAAGCGCTTTGTAGAGTTGGACTGCGAATACTATGGTGCACAGTCTGACACCGATTATGACCGTTTATAGGTATGAAAGCACTAATTATTTTCCCCATAGACACCAATGTTAAAGTGTCACATATTAATGATTTGCTGCAAATTCAACTCAAGTATGGATAATGCAGCAGTGTAATGTTCATATAGAAAACTATTTTTCCACTTGAAAAATCACCAGAAAACGTGGGGTCACAAGACATGTAAGAAAGTTCTTGTTTGTTTACTAAACAGGTCAAGGATACAGCTGTTTTTATTGATCGACTGTTTTCATTGCTCACAAAGTGTAAGCATAGAGTCGAAATTTCGAAAATGTTCATCAGTGATCCAGTAAAACCTATTAATACGTTTCTTATACATATAACCACAAAATCGAATAGAAATGGGCAGTTTTCCCCTACTTGTAATGCCCATTTCCATCGAAAAAGGAGGGATTTCTTTTTATTATAGGAACTACATTCGACTACACCTCGGAGGTTTACATGTAATTGGTGGTGGTAAACCTATAAGAGGAGAAAACATGTTCAGATGTTTCTTAAATGAGGATTTTGTGTTGTCATTTTCATATCAAGCTTAAAAACATCTACTTCATGCAAATCGAGTGATTATTTGCCGAGGTATGGTCTTGTGAATACCAAGGACAATAGTCTGAAATCGACAAAAGTCAGGATATTTTTTTTAATTTTACGCTATCTGAATTGTCATACCAAACGGCATTTCTTGTGAATACACCATATTAAATAGATGAAATGTTTAGAACATTCAATGGACATAAATAAAATATGCATTTTAGGTACAATTAGGACGATGAATATGCCAATTTATGTCGATTTTCATGCCAAAATTGATTTTTCAGTCAATTTCTTCAAAATTGGTGGTATCATACTTGATTATAGTAGCGAATACGAGCTTAATAATGCCAAAAATACCGCTAAAATCAGAATTGATACTAGCTGAACGCTACCAAGTCGAGTTTCAATGATAAGGAATAATATTTTACCTTTTACACAAATCTTCATTTTTCACAGTATCCTATTTTAGGGGGTAGGGGATAGATTTAGTGGTTTCATGCCTACCAAACCTGTTGTCATGCAGATTTAATTCAGGAAAACATGTTGCAAACATGCAACCCTACATGTTGATACCAAAAAGACATAGTTCAACTGCAAACACTTCACCAGTACGTCATTTTAAACACGAAAAAAAAATGAAACTCAAAATTACGGCTTTTATAGATAAAATTGGACTAAAAACGCTCAAAACCTATGTAATAAACTATGGAAAACTTATTTCTGAGCTTATTTTACCAACTGTAATCGGAAAAGTGTCCATAGGTAAGAATCTGAGTCAGTCCTAATTATTGCACGCATCTCTTATAAGAGGAGAAAACATGTTCAGATGTTTCTTAAATGAGGATTTTGTGTTGTAATTTTCATAACAACCTTAAAAACATCTACTTCATGCAAATCGAATGATTATTTGCCGAGGTATGGTCTTGTGAATACCAAGGACAATAGTCTGAAATCGACAAAAGTCAGGATATTTTTTTAATTTTACACTATCTGAATTGTCATACCAAACGGCATTTCTTGTGAATACACCATATTTAATAGATCAAATGTTTAGAACATTCAATGGACATAAATAAAATATGCATTTTAGGTACAATTAGAACGATGAATAAGCCAATTTATGTCGATTTTCATGCCAAAATTGATTTTTCAGTCAATTTCTTCAAAATTGGTGGTATCATACCTGATTATAGTAGCGAATACGAGCTTAATAATGCCAAAAATACCGCTAAAATCAGAATTGATACTAGCTGAACGCTACCAAGTCGAGTTTCAATGATAAGGAATAATATTTTACCTTTTACACGAATCTTCATTTTTCACAGTATCCTATTTTAGAGGGTAGGGGAAAGATTTAGTGGTTTCATGCCTACCAAACCTGTTGTCATGCAGATTTTATTCAAGAAAACATGTTGCAAACATGCAACCCTACATGTTGATACCAAAAAGACATAGTTCAACTGCAAACACTTCACCAGTACGAAACACGAAAAAACACGAAAAAAAAATGAAACTCAAAATTACGGCTTTTATAGACAAAATTGGACTAAAAACGCTCAAAACCTATGTAATAAACTATGGAAAACTTATTTCTGAGCTTATTTTACCAACTGTAATCGGAAAAGTGTCCCTAGGTACGAATCTGAGTGAGTCCTAATTATTGCACGCATCTCTTATAAGAGGAGAAAACATGTTCAGATGTTTCTTAAATGAGGATTTTGTGTTGTCATTTTCATAACAAGCTTAACAACATCTACTTCATGCAAATCGAATGATTATTTGCCGAGGTATGGTCTTGTGAATACCAAGGACAATAGTCTGAAATCGACAAAAGTCAGGATATTTTTTTTAATTTTACACTATCTGAATTGTCATACCAAACCGCATTTCGTCTGAATACACAATATTAAATAGATCAAATGTTAAGAACATTCAATGGACATAAATAAAATATGCATTTTAGGTACAATTAGGACGATGAATATGCCAATTTATGTCGATTTTCATGCCAAAATTGATTTTTCAGTCAAATTCTTCAAAATTGGTGGTATCATACCTGATTATAGTAGCGAATACGAGCTTAATAATGCCAAAAATACCGCTAAAATCAGAATTGATAGTAGCTGAATGCTACCAAGTCGAGTTTCAATGATAAGGAATAATATTTTACCTTTTACACAAATCTTCATTTTTCACAGTATCCTATTTTAGGGGGTAAGGGAAAGATTTAGTGGTTTCATGCCTACCAAACCTGTTGTCATGCATATTTAATTCAGGAAAAAATGTTGCAAACATGCAACCCTACATGTTGATACCAAAAAGACATAGTTCAACTGCAAACACTTCACCAGTACGTCATTTTTAACACGAAAAAAAAATGAAACTCAAAATTACTGCTTTTATAGATAAAATTGGACTAAAAACGCTCAAAACCTATGTAATAAACTATGGAAAACTTATTTCTGAGCTTATTTTACCAACTGTAATCGGAAAAGTGTCCCTAGGTAAGAATCTGAGTGAGTCCTAATTATTGCACTTATCTCTTATAAGAGGAGAAAACATGTTCAGATGTTTCTTCAATGAGGATTGTGTGTTGTCATTTTCATAACAAGCTTAAAAACATCTACGTCATGCAAATCGAATGATTATTTGCCGAGGTATGGTCTTGTGAATACCAAGGACAATAGTCTGAAATCGACAAAAGTCAGGATATTTTTTTTAATTTTACACTATCTGAATTGTCATACCAAACGGCATTTCTTGTGATTACACCATATTTAATAGATCAAATGTTTAGAACATTCAATGGACATAAATAAAATATGCATTTTAGGTACAATTAGAATGATGAATATGCCAATTTATGTCGATTTTCATGCCAAAATTGATTTTTCAGTCAATTTCTTCAAAATTGGTGGTATCATACCTGATTATAGTAGCGAATACGAGCTTAATAATGCCAAAAACACCGCTAAAATCAGAATTGATACTAGCTGAACGCTACCAATTCGAGTTTCAATGATAAGGAATAATATTTTACCTTTTACACGAATCTTCATTTTTCACAGTATCCTATTTTAGAGGGTAGGGGAAAGATTTAGTGGTTTCATGCCTACCAAACCTGTTGTCATGCAGATTTTATTCAAGAAAACATGTTGCAAACATGCAACCCTACATGTTGATACCAAAAAGACATAGTTCAACTGCAAACACTTCACCAGTACGAAACACGAAAAAACACGAAAAAAAAAAATGAAACTCAAAATTACGGCTTTTATAGACAAAATTGGACTAAAAACGCTCAAAACCTATGTAATAAACTATGGAAAATTTATTTCTGAGCTTATTTTACCAACTGTAATCGGAAAAGTGTCCCTAGGTACGAATCTGAGTGAGTCCTAATTATTGCACGCATCTCTTATAAGAGGAGAAAACATGTTCAGATGTTTCTTAAATGAGGATTTTGTGTTGTCATTTTCATAACAAGCTTAAAAACATCTACTTCATGCAAATCGAATGATTATTTGCAGAGGTATGGTCTTGTGAATACCAAGGACAATAGTCTGAAATCGACAAAAGTCAGGATATTTTTTTTAATTTTACACTATCTGAATTGTCATACCAAACGGCATTTCTTGTGAATATACCATATTAAATAGATCAAATGTTAAGAACATTCAATGGACATAAATCAAATATGCATTTTAGGTACAATTAGGACGATGAATATGCCAATTTATGTCGATTTTCATGCCAAAATTGATTTTTCAGTCAAATTCTTCAAAATTGGTGGTATCATACTTGATTATAGTAGCGAATACGAGCTTAATAATGCCAAAAATACCGCTAAAATCAGAATTGATACTAGCTGAACGCTACCAAGTCGAGTTTCAATGATAAGGAATAATATTTTACCTTTTACACAAATCTTCATTTTTCACAGTATCCTATTTTAGGGGGTAGGGGAAAGATTTAGTGGTTTCATGCCTACCAAACCTGTTGTCATGCAGATTTAATTCAGGAAAACATGTTGCAAACATGCAACCCTACATGTTGATACCAAAAAGACATAGTTCAACTGCAAACACTTCACCAGTACGTCATTTTAAACACGAAAAAAAAAATGAAACTCAAAATTACGGCAATTTATGTCGATTTTCATGCCAAAATTGATTTTTCAGTCAAATTCTTCAAAATTGGTGGTATCATACCTGATTATAGTAGCGAATACGAGCTTAATAATGCCAAAAATACCGCTAAAATCAGAATTGATACTAGCTGAACGCTACCAAGTCGAGTTTCAATGATAAGGAATAATATTTTACCTTTTACACAAATCTTCATTTTTCACAGTATCCTATTTTAGCGGGTAGGGGAAAGATTTAGTGGTTTCATGCCTACCAAACCTGTAGTCATGCAGATTTAATTCAGGAAAACATGTTGCAAACATGCAACCCTACATGTTGATACCAACAAGACATAGTTCAACTGCAAACACTTCACCAGTACGTCATTTTAAACACGAAAAAAAAAATGAAACTCAAAATTACGGCTTTTTATAGACAAAATTGGATTAAAAACGCTCAAAACCTATGTAATAAACTATGGAAAACTTATTTCTGAGGTTATTTTACCAACTGTAATCGGAAAAGTGTCCCTAGATACGAATCTGAGTGAGTCCTAATTATTGCACGCATCTCTTATAAGAGGAGCAAACATGTTCAGATGTTTCTTAAATGAGGATTTTGTGTTTTCATTTTCATAACAAGCTTAAAAACATCTACTTCATGCAAATCGAATGATTATTTGCCGAGGTATGGTCTTGTGAATATCAAGAACAATAGTCTGAAATCGACAAAAGTCAGGATATTTTTTTTAAATTTACACTATCTGAATTGTCATACCAAACGGCATTTCTTGTGAATACACCATATTAAATAGATCAAATGTTAAGAACATTCAATGGACATAAATAAAATATGCATTTTAGGTACAATTAGGACGATGAATATGCCAATTTATGTCGATTTTCATGCCAAAATTGATTTTTCAGTCAAATTCTTCAAAATTGGTGGTATCATATCTGATTATAGTAGCGAATACGAGCTTAATTATGCCAAAAATACCGCTAAAATCAAAATTGATACTAGCTGAACGCTACCAAGTCGAGTTTCAATGATAAGGAATAATATTTTACCTTTTACACAAATCTTCATTTTTCACAGTATCCTATTTTAGCGGGTAGGGGAAAGATTTAGTGGTTTCATGCCTACCAAACCTGTTGTCATGCAGATTTAATTCAGGAAAACATGTTGCAAACATGCAACCCTACATGTTGATACCAAAAAGACATAGTTCAACTGCAAACACTTCACCAGTACGTCATTTTAAACACGAAAAAAAAATGAAACTCAAAATTACGGCTTTTATAGACAAAATTGGACTAAAAACGCTCAAAACCTATGTAATAAACTATGGAAAATTTATTTCTGAGCTTATTTTACCAACTGTAATCGGAAAAGTGTCCCTAGGTACGAATCTGTGTGAGTCCTAATTATTGCACGCATCTCTTATAAGAGGAGAAAACATGTTCAGATGTTTCTTAAATGAGGATTTTGTGTTGTCATTTTCATAACAAGCTTAAAAACATCTACTTCATGCAAATCGAATGATTATTTGCAGAGGTATGGTCTTGTGAATACCAAGGACAATAGTCTGAAATCGACAAAAGTCAGGATTTTTTTTTTAATTTTACACTATCTGAATTGTCATACCAAACGGCATTTCTTGTGAATATACCATATTAAATAGATCAAATGTTTAGAACATTCAATGGACATAAATCAAATATGCATTTTAGGTACAATTAGGACGATGAATATGCCAATTTATGTCGATTTTCATGCCAAAATTGATTTTTCAGTCAAATTCTTCAAAATTGGTGGTATCATACTTGATTATAGTAGCGAATACGAGCTTAATAATGCCAAAAATACCGCTAAAATCAGAATTGATACTAGCTGAACGCTACCAAGTCGAGTTTCAATGATAAGGAATAATATTTTACCTTTTACACAAATCTTCATTTTTCACAGTATCCTATTTTAGCGGGTAGGGGAAAGATTTAGTGGTTTCATGCCTACCAAACCTGTTGTCATGCAGATTTAATTCAGGAAAACATGTTGCAAACATGCAACCCTACATGTTGATACCAAAAAGACATAGTTCAACTGCAAACACTTCACCAGTACGTCATTTTAAACACGAAAAAAAAATGAAACTCAAAATTACGGCTTTTATAGACAAAATTGGACTAAAAACGCTCAAACCTATGTAATAAACTATGGAAAATTTATTTCTGAGCTTAATTTACCAACTGTAATCGAAAAGTGTCCCTAGGTACGAATCTGTGTGAGTCCTAATTATTGCACGCATCTCTTATAGAGGAGATACTATCATGTTCAGATGTTTCTTAAATGAGGATTTTGTGTTGTCATTTTCATAACAAGCTTAAAAACATCTACTTCATGCAATCGAATGATTATTTGCAGAGGTATGGTCCTTGTGAATACAAGGACAATAGTCTGAAATCGACAAAAGTCAGGATTTTTTTTTAATTTAACACTATCTGAATTGTCATACCCAAACGGCATTTCTTGTGAATATACCATATTAAATAGATCAAATGTTAGAACATTCAATGGACATAAATCAAATATGCATTTTAGGTACAATTAGGACGATGAATATGCCAATTTATGTCGATTTTCATGCAAATTGATTTTTCAGTCAAATTCTTCAAATTGGTGGTATCATACTTGATTATAGTAGCGAATACGAGCTTAATAATGCCAAAAATACCGCTAAAATCAGAATTGATACTAGCTGAACGCTACCAGTCGAGTTTCAATGATAAGGAAAATATATTTTACCTTTTACACAAATCTCATTTTCCAGTATCTATTTTAGGGGGTAGGGGAAAGATTTAGTGGTTTCATGCCTACCAACCTGTTGTCATGCAGATTTAATCAGGAAAACATGTTGCAAACATGCAACCCTACATGTTGATACCAAAAACGACCTAGTCAACTGCAAACACTCACAGTACGTCATTTTAAACACGAAAAAAAAAAGCAACTCAAAATTACGGCTTTTATAGACAAAATTGGACTAAAAACGCTCAAAACCCTATGTAATAAACTATGGAAAACTTATTCTGAGCTTATTTTACCACTGTAATCGGAAAAGTGTCCCTAGGTACGAATCTGAGTGAGTCCTAATTATTGCACGCTCTCTTATAGAGGAGAGAAAACATGTTCAGATGTTTTCTAAATGAGGATTTTGTGTTGTCATTTTCATAACAAGCTTAAAAACATCTACTTCATGCAAATCGAATGATTATTTGCCGAGGTATGGTCTTGTGAATACCAGGACAATAGTCTGAAATCGACAAAAGTCAGGAGTTTTTTTAATTTTACACTATCTGAATTGTCATACCAAACGGCAATTTTTTGTGAAATACATATTAAATAGATCAAATGTTAAGAAATTCAATGGACATAAATAAAATATGCATTTTAGGTACAATTAGGACGATGAATATGCCAATTTAGTCGTTTTCATGCCAATATGATTTTCAGCTCAAATTCTTCAAAATTGGTGGGTATCATCCCTGCTTATAGTAGCGAATACGAACTTATAGTGCTCAAAAATACCGCTTACTTGAATTGATACTAGCTGAACGCTACCAAGTCGAGTTTCAATGATAAGGAATAATATTTTACCTTTTACACAAATCTTTATTTTTCACAGTATCCTATTTTAGCGGGTAGGGGAAGATTTAGTGGTTTCATGCTACCAAACCTGTTGTCATGCAGATTTAATTCAGGAAAACCTGTTGCAAACATGCAACCCTACATGTTGATCCCAAAGGACTAGTTCAACTGCAAACACTTCACCAGTACGTCATTTTAAACACGAAAATCAATGAAACTCAAAATTACGGCTTTTATAGACAAAATTGGACTAAAAACGCTCAAAACCTATCTGTAATAAACTATGGAAAACTTTTTCTGAGCTTATTTTACCAACTGTAATCGGAAAAGTGTCCTAGGTACGATTCTGAGTGGTCTAATTATTGCAGCCATCTCTTGATAAGAGGAGAAAAAATGGTTCAGATGTTCTCTTAAATGAGGATTTTGTGTTGTCATTTTCATAACAAGCTTAAAAACATCTACTTCATGCAAATCGAATGATTATTTGCCGAGGTATGGTTCTTGTGAATACCAAGGACAATAGTCTGAAATCGACAAAGTCAGGATATTTTTTTTTAATTTTTACACTATCTGAATTGTCATACCAAAACGGCATTTCTTGTGAATACACCATATTAAATAGATCAAATGTTAAGAACATTCAATGGACATAAATGAAATATGCATTTTAGGTACAATTAGGACGATGAATATGCCAATTTATGTCGATTTTCATGCCAAATTGATTTTTCAGACAATTTCTTCAAAATTGGTGGTATATACCTGGTTATAGTGCGATACGAGCTTAATAATGCCAAAAATACCGCTAAAATCAGAATTGATACTAGCTGAACGCTACCAAAGTCGAGTTTCAATAGATAAGGAATAATATTTTACTTTACACAAATCTTATTTTTCACCGTATCCTATTTAAGCGGGTAGAGGGGAAAGATTTAGTGGTTTCATCCTACCAAACCTGTTGGTCATGCAGATTTAATCAGGAAAACATGTTGCAAACATGCAACCCTACATGTTGATCACAAAAAGACATAGTCAACTGCAAACACTTCACCAGTACGTCATTTTAACACGAAAAAAAAATGAACACAAAATTACGGCTTTTATAGACAAAATTGGACTAAAAACGCTCAAAACCTATGTAATAAACTAAGGGAAAACTTTATTTCTGAGCTATTT
>JAWPHD010018562.1:0-39359 GCA_037043455.1 Cyrtodaria siliqua
CCATGGGACAGACTTATGAATTTCACTGAGTGTCAGGTTCACTATACCGGCATACATATTAAACTTGTCCAAATACGTCTGTGTAAGACGTCCTCCGGGGAAACAATTCTGCACTCTAGGTAAAATACCCGAAACTAGGATTGTGGCGCTGAAATGAGAAAAAAATATGCAATTATTATATCTTAGAGTATTCAATAGGAAAAAGTTTTAAATTCAAATATTTGGGTGGTATATATTTAATCACAAGCAGATTAACTGTCTTTTTCTGATGATGATTATACACAGGATATTGCCATTAATTACTTTGCTTCGCACATTTGCAATTTATTATAAAAAAAATACGAACAAATTATCCTATTAAATTTCTATTTCTTAATATTGTGGGGAAATATTTAACTTTTAACATGATATGCACGAGACAGTGTGTTATTGTACGTGCTAAATGCTTTAAAATATAGTGTCAATCGTGAGGGCATTGTATATTAGACATCGTTTGACATGTACACCAAGGCGTGAAAATTACACGCTCTTAATATTAGCTGCATATTGGGATCGATATTAATATATGTGTTGTTTTCTGATCCCCTTAATAAATGGATTATACGTATATATTGATTTAAAATAAGAATGTATACATATAAAATAAATACTTTACTCTTGTATCTAACTTGGACTATAGCATACTCAGTTTTTACAACTAGTAATATTACAATAACATCCCTTATTCGTAAATATACGGACTGTGATTGTTGCCATTGGGTTTTCAGTGATCGTCAATTAACATACTCTACTTATTCATATATAGCACGGAACTAAAATAAATCAGCCAATACCCGTGTATAAGAATAAGTTTTTTTAACTCTAATTATGTATTTAAAATAAGAAAATTTCATCAATGATTATACACAGGATATTGCCATTAATTACTTTGCTTCGCACATTTGCAATTTATTATAAAAAAAACGTGTGTTGATAGGATTATTGACACGTCTTGATTGTATCGGTTTTAATCCTTATAATTACCTTGGGTTGGCTTCATGAATAGACTCCGCCAAGTCCTGTATCTTGCTCATCACTGCAGCAGGTGTGTCTCTTGGAATGTCGTTCGCACCAACGTGAACAGCAATCACCTTTAATATTAAATCACTAAATCATTAGATTTGTTCGTGCATCTATTTCTTATAATTTAAATAATGTATTACCGGATACAATTAATTAAGTATTCGCTATGACATACTTTCTTTAAAATAAAGCAGTGATTTAAAGACAAAGTTGGAATTGTGAAATAAAATTAGCTTATGAATTGTATCAATTAAAAAAATGCACATTGACAAATATTGTTGGATAATCAATGTGTAAATGAATTAAAAAATAATTTTATCACTCAAGTCACTGTCTTTAAATGGTGTCATACATGGACAGTGAAAGCTTATAATCTAATCACTTGTAAAAACATCGCACCTTTTAACAATCTTTTAGTTCGTTGCTATGGTTAGTGACAATCATTGATTTTAATGTTGTATTTGCAAATCAATTTAATCTGTTGTAAAACATCACACCTGTGCAACTTTACATTAGTTTGTTGATGGGATTAGTGACACCCGTTGATTACAATATATTATTGATTGTCGTAACCGCCGAGCATATCTACTGTTGCTTGTACGATTTAAAATCACCATGAATGTCCCGTGCGACACGTGTATGCGTAATATATAATATAAATATTTATTTAATTGTTCGAAACTATGTTTTGATTGCTTTAACATAAGATAATATATTAATTGTTGGCCATCAATAAACTAGATATTTTAAATAGCATTATCTCATTTGAACTTAATTCACATCGCAGTCAAACAAATACACTATATACTTACATCAAAACCAGCAACATAATCCGATATCTCAGGCCATATCTCGTTAACCTTGTATCCTGGAAAACACTTCACTACTATGTCCTTATTATTAAGATATTGATGCAAATACTTGGTCTGGCTATGTCCAACTATAAGAGCCATTGTTAATTTCGTAATAAGTGTACACTTTCAAATATATTTATCACGATTAATCCATAAAAACACAGTGATTGCAACGGTATATATTAATTTCAAAACTGAAATGAATTGCATCACCAATTTGAAGATGTTATATATCATTGTCGCATACGGTGCTATAAACAATCAATTACACATGCTACAAACAATATAGTTTAAACTTTGATTTTTTTAATTCAGCAAATTAGAGTTTTGTTGCATATACAATTTACTTTAAGAAGCGTTGAGTTTCGGATTAACCCGTCATTAAATAACAACTGATACAAACTTAATTACCTTTTAATTTCACTTTGAACTATTTAAATTGTTTAAAATTACCGATTTGGCAAATTATTGCATTTTATTATTTCGGTTTAACTATGATCTCTATAATCAGTGATAATTGCTACAAACAAACAATAAAGGTATTAACTCGTCTTAATTTAATATTCTGTTTGATCTCAGTATAGACAATGTTCTCATGTTAATTAACCATACAACTATACATAAACATATCAGAATACCTTAAATTTAAATTAATTATAGAATCAAGCAAATTTTTAAACACACAATTTTAATTTTAATTTACAAAATAGTAAAGTAATAAAATAATAAAAGTATACATATATTTAAAGCAGTACAGTAATAAATAGTTGATTCATGTACTAGTCGTTTGATAGCATGAAAAACTGTCAGCAGACATCGGTAAAATAATAAGCAATATTCAAAAGCATATAACTTTGTCAATTATAGACGGAATTTAGTAATTTTTAACTCTAAATAAAGAGCATAGCAGAAGCTTTAAGAATATATAAACAAAAACATTATCGGGTAAGTACTTCATAAAAATATTTTGGGGGCCAGGTGATCCGAACCAAAATATCGCGGCTAAAAAAAATAGATTTCACATGTATATGTACAGCGACTTATAACTTTGCCAATTTTTATACGATTTAAATTATTCTTACAGTTTTGGAAAGTAGTTACCTTCAGCTAAATAAATATATAAAGTTATTACCGATCAAAGCTGTATTAAATAATTCCGAGAGGGGGCCAGGTGTTTTTAGCGATCAAAATATGGCAATTTTATGATTCTGATGGGTATGTGTGTTGCATTCAATAACTCGCTTATTTCGCATCTAAACTTAAATATTTTTAGTGTTTTGGAAAGTACATATTCTAAGCTTCTGTAATGGCGTCTGAAATCGCTGAAGTGGCAAAGTGTTACACATCTACAGGTACCTTTACAAGCGATATACTACAATATTTTAACGATATTTTGATGAAACAGGGTCTAAATTAAAATGTGCGTTGATTCATATTTCTGTAAACAGTTAACTTGACTCTTTTTTAGTCCGATGAAAATACAAGTTTTTGTTAAAAACGTACGAAACAAGATTTTGCAAGTGTGATGTATTTCACCTTTTCATGCACTTATATTAAAAAAAAATTCTATTTATTTCTGGCAAATGAATGCTGGTGTAGTAAAGATGGGTCTAGATGAGGTTTTGATGGGTTGCATTGGTTTTATATGGAAAAAAAAGATCACCAATATTCTGTATTTTCATATATTTTTTTTCATTTTCAGAAATACCATAATTTATTTTCATGCAAAAATGCAGTGACAGTAGCAACCAGTTAAGCCCAAATTCTCAGTGATATGTTCCCACTGAGTCTTGGCAGTTAGACAGCTGTGTTTGCCATTCTCTTTTTTGATTATCTTACTTGTCGACATTGGGATATTTGGTTCATGGTCGGTCATTCGATCAATATGTATACAAGGGTTCGGGGTTAATAATCAGTTGCTGGAAATTGCATGTTGTCCGTTAACTGTATTTAAAATCCCCCTGACAATGGCCTAATGTTGACCGACAACACCAGGCCCGTAGCCAACCCTAAAATGTAACTGTCGGTGGCAAAATCCCTTTATACGAATGTTCGGTGGCATGCACATCGCGCCCAGCACTCCCACCAGCTATGTTTCACTAAGGATTAACCTATAATTATTAAAAATGAATCGATGTTAGCCGATTTTCTTACCTTGATTTATCTCTGTATTCTTGGCATTTGCAGTAAATTTCCAAAATGGCTGAACCGGAAGACAAGTCTTTCGGGTTTAAAAGTGGGAGACCAGTCCCTTCATATAAAGCCCTGCTCGCACGTCCTGCTTTCCGTGTTTTGATCTTAGATGTCCCCTTATTCCAGAAATTGAAGCATAACTTTTTTTCGCATTCATCGCACATATAAGTTTTTGGTTTAGGTGGTTTTGAAGCACCTTTAAGCAAAGTGGGTTGTTTTACAGAACATGAACTGACAGTTGCCACATCATCGTCCGACATTTCAAATTCACTCGCGGTAAACTCGCCTAACAACATGTCCAGATCTAGATCATCAAATTAACAAAATCGCTTTTCCCGTATGCCATATTTGAATGCGAACACACATGTGAACGAGCAACTTTGAAATGAGAGCATTTGACAATAACTGCATTTCGATTTTGTCAACAATTTTAGCTGATTAAAAGACAATCAGCCGACTACAAAACCGAGAAGAAAACAAGCAATAATAATGTGTTGTTAGAAATATCATTAATTACCACGTTTGCCGGTCTTACTTCTTTCATCGATAAATGTGTGTTTGTTAATTACTCGATCGATTGTTATGCCAATAGAATACATTAATCACAAGATTCTTAATTGTTCACACAATGTAATCGAGGTTTTAACAGTTGTTGTTAACAAACATCTATAGAAAAAATAGAAAGATAATTTAAGTTTGCTCACTTAAATCATTTAAATATACTGTTGTTATCCCCATAAACATTATTTAGACAACGAATGAACCGCCTGTTGATTGCGGCAACGCTTTAATTTTAGATCTCCTCGTCCATTTTAACCTTTGAAGAAATTGTTTGAAATTACAAATCAATAGAAATGTTATTTATTTGGCTTTCTAACCATGCATCTTATTTAAATATGTATTAAATAATAAACTTTAAGAAAAGTTTGATGACCAAACCAATAAACACACGGTGATGTGCGAAATCACTTTAAGAAAAGAAAAAAAAGCGATATATTTCAGTTCCAACTCGAGATGTTGCCTATTTTTTTAACCGTTATTTGGAATAAAATTACACCATTAAAAAGTTTATTTATTTGGCTTTCTAATCGTGCATCTTATTTAAATATGTATTAAACAATAAATGTTTGATGACCAAACCAATAAACACACGGTGATATGCGAAAACACTTGAAGAAAAGGAAAAAAGCGATATATTTCAGTTCCAACTCGAGATGTTGCCTATTTATTTAACCGTTATTTGGAATAAAATTACACCATTAAAAAGTTTATTTATTTGGCTTTCTAATCGTGCATCTTATTTAAATATGTATTAAACAATAAATGTTTGATGACCAAACCAATAAACACACGGTGATATGCGAAAACACTTGAAGAAAAGAAAAAAAGCGATATATTTCAGTTCCAACTCGAGATGATGCCTATTTATTTAACCGTTATTTGGAATAAAATTACACCATTAAAAAGGTTATTTATTTGGCTTTCTAATCGTGCACCTTATTTAAATATGTATTAAACAATAAATGTTTGATGGCCAAACCAATAAACACACGGTGATATGCGAAAACACTTGAAGAAACGAAAAAATGCGATATATTTCAGTTCCAACTCGAGATTTTGCCTATTTATTTAACAGTTATTTGGAATAAAATTACACCATTAGAAAGGTTATTTATTTGGCTTTCTGGCAATATAAAATATATAATAATTTAGTAAAACATGGATACATCATGTCCGTTTGCAATGTAGATGGGTGGTACGTACATTGAGGCCTCTCGCATACCGCCACGATAAGCCACGATAAGCGTCGTAAAAAATCGATAAATGTAGCGCATAATCAATAAACTTACCTTGACGACAAGTGTTTCAGTTGAAAACAGCTTTTGTACTGTCGTGTCATATCCCTGTCATATAAAGCCCTGGTATAACAAAACAATTAACATGTGTCAGGTCTAACACATACATGTTAAAGTAGTACAACATGGTGTGTTACAAAGGCGATAACATGGCATGCGTTAACTATGTGTCTGTTATGTGCAATCAGGGCCTGACATGGGAAGCAGTTTCCCCCACCCACCAACCCAACACATTCAGGAAAAGTCTTAAAGAGCCTTTTATTTGTGAGTATACTTTAATATATCTAGCGTGTTCCCATAGTTTTTCGATAGAGTGCCAGTATATATATTGCAAATATACCATGGGGGCAAGGTACCATGGGGCAAACGTGTGGGGGTGGGGTGACGGGTCGTTTCGCACATCGGTTGTTTCGCGGATAGTCGTTTCGCCCATCATATAGTTAGTCGTTTCGCCCACCTTATATATATATATATATATATATATAGTGATGAATAATTACTTATGCAAATACTTATTTGGAGTTAGAACTATTGTATTTTAGGATTAGAAATCATTTTTAATGTATCAAGTATTAAATTTCGTGTTTAGAAGAATATATGAACTTGCGTTTTCTATGTAAAAAAACATTAAAACACTTTGAATGAATAAAATAATTATTTTTGCAGTATTAAATCTTTATTTGTTATAAAATCAATCATTTCTATTTATGATGACTACATGCAAGCCTCTCGAAGGAAAAAGCATAAACTTTCATAATTAATAATTACTGTTTGTCATTCACTTTGAATTAAAAAATAATTACAAATAATTAGAATACAGTTGTGTTTATTGTTTATATTCCCTATTACCTTTACCCGTATTTCAAATATATCTACAGTATCAAACAGCATGCAAATGTCTAGAGAAAATATAGATGTATTACATGTTAAAGGGACACATCTTGAAGATTTTATCAAGCATTCAACTTAGCATGTCAACGTATTAATCTAGGATCATTTTTACTTTAAATGTGCTTGCAAATAATTAAATAACAATGTATTGTTTTTACTTTTAATATTTAAGATTGAACAAATGCAAGTTCTATAGAACAACTAACGGGACGCGCGAATTTTTAATAAAACGATTTTGCTGCGTGTTTCTTTATTAAAATGTTTACTCATTTATTCAGAGATATGGGGATTCTCAAATGCGGAAAAGTTAGAGAAAGTACACCTTCAATTTTGTAAACAACTTTTATGTGTTAAAACATAAACTCAAAACAATTTCATATATGGAGAACTCGGGAGAGTCCCTTTAAAAATTCAACGTATGGCCAATATTATCCGGTTCTGGTTAAAAATTACACGTACGAGTGATCGCAAATATATAAAAAATATGTATAATGTTATGTTAGAATAATGTTATGTTAGATGATCTGATTGTAAACCCAAACAAATTAAACTGGGCATCTCAAGTTAAAGGGTTATTGGAACGAACAGGATTTAATGAAGTTTGGTATTCTCAAGGAGTAGAAAACATAACGTATTTCATTAATATATTTAAGCAACGAATTAAAGATATGTTTATACAAAATTGGAATGCTGAATTATCGGATTCCACTAGAGCTAGTACATACAGAATAATATCAGATTTCAGGTTTAAGTATATCTAGATGTACTAAATATAAAGAAATTTAGAGCTTTTTTTACAAAACTAAGAGTCTCTAGTCACAGGTTAGAAATAGAAACTGGTCGATGGCATAGACCAAATAAAACACCAAGATCCGAAAGAAAATGCCAGATATGTAATATACTAGAAGACGAATTTCACTTTGTATTGGAGTGTTCACTATATCAAGATATTAGAAAAGAATATGTTAACAAATATTTTTTGGAAACGACCAAACATACCAAAATTTATTGAACTTATGACAACAGAAAACAAGAGTTTATTAAAGAAACTGTCCGTTTTCATTTGTAAAAGTTTTAAAAGAAGAGACGACATGTTTTATAAATAAATATCACTTTTCTCCATTTATGTCCACAGATATAAATGTGTTCTGATCAGTACTTAGGAACATTAATTTAAAAATATATATTAAACACTTATATACTTAATAGTTGTCAAATACTTTTTAACTAGTAACATATACAGATGATCTTGAAACTCACCTATGAAATTAGACAAATTGTCATTAACTGGAAAATATTGTGTGTATTTCATATACATGTTTATATGTATGTACTATTTGCATGTGAACTGTTGGGCGTAATGCTTTATGTTTGAATAAAATATCTATCTATATATATATATATATTTTTTTTTTAAGCCTGAATATATATATTCAGGGGCGTACCCATGGATTTTTTATTGGTACGGCCAAATATATGATGAACGGCATAAGCCACGAGTGGCTATTTTTTTGCAACATCCCAAATCATGCTTTCTTGTGTATATTTCAGGCCATTGGAGACTGAGTTTCAAAAAAATTGTTCACTTGACTGTCTCTGTCTGTCCGTCCGTCCGTCTGTCTATCCGGATATCTTGTTTGTAATTGGTTTTGTTTTGGTTGAAAGGTGTTTTACGTAAATATTAGCACATGTTAGGCCATATATGACGGTCGATGTTTTTGTGGTAGAGACATATCACCGTATTGTTTACTAGGTAGAACCAGTACTGTATACCTCCCGCCATCTGAAGAAAAAATCCAAAAGTTGTCGTATCGCAGTAATACAGCATGATTTTCGTATCGAGTCTATATGTCATTGGTCATATTCGTTTGCTAAACAATTACCAGTATGCTCGCAGGGGAACAAAACTTGTTCCAAACGTACACGTTTGGCAATCTCAAAAGTGATTTCGGTAATAATCCATGGTAAAGTGTAATACACATGTTTTGTCAAAGATGATTATTTTGATTTTAAGCAGTGTTGTTAAAGGGAGTACATCAGGATTTTTCCAGAAATATCTTAAATTATAAAAATGTTCCAATTCATGATAAAACACTTATATCCATCAAAATATGATGTTCGAACCATATTGTTAAGGTTTAAACTTCGAAAACACCATATAGCTAGGACTTAATCGGGCATAAAATGCTGAAATTAACCCTGGTGCGTAACCTAGGATAGCACGTACAGGATGAATTTCCTTGTAACTAAGGGGTCATTTTTAGGATCATTCATTTATGTTTAGGCGCTTTAAAACAGAAAATATCATCATTTGTCAATTTTAAGTCGGACCCTAGACCCCTTTGAAAAGCCTGATGTACTCCCTTTAAATTGTCTTTCTTTATGGAAAGCCGTTTGGGACCCCCGCTAAAAACCAAACGGCTTTCCATACTTTCTTATATTTGAAAATGTTTTTAAACAATATGTTTATGTAAGTACATGCAAATATTTAAATACCAAACTGGCATATGCAAAATACCTCGGTCAAGAATCATCTGTCGGCTCATTTACTAACACACACACTTTTCAAAAATCCTCAAATTATTTACTATTTTACTGTGTTCTTCTGTCTCATTGCTATATTGAAGGGAATATATATTTTAGTTGCGTTTTATTGTTGAACATGTAGCGTAATACAGTAACATGCAGGTGGGAAGATAGATGTAGGCAGTGAAGTAATAAGTGAAGTCTTACTACTTCACTGATGTAGGGGAATTTCCCAAATATTTCAGATGGTTTAGTATTTCATAAGGCGTCCTATCATTGTGTCAGATGATATATGTCACGCAACTCTATATTATTAAGTTAAGATTTAATTACATCATACTTGCAATCCGATGTTTGCAGTTATTATCCACAAATATGTTCTGAATGTTTAAGGTTATTGCAGTCATCATTCTATCTTACGAGCACTCATTTTTGTTCCGATAATGTCTGTATTACTGAAACAAAACACCACAACTTACGTCAAGATGATATCTGAAAGTTAATGGATACAGCATCAAACGTATTTAATTCTTAAATTGTTTTTATCATGGATGTTAATATCAGTTTTTTGTAAATGTTCAGCTGCTTATTAGTTGTTTAATAATGTATACATTGGTAACATGTTTTAAGCAATAAAACCCAATCTCATTTGCGGAAATTCTTCATGTACTTCACCGACATATATATACAACTTACATATTTTTGAATCCCAACTCTATAGACACACTATAAATGGTTTTAACCAGCCATACCAAACAACGAAATTGGACCGCCGAATTAATAGTTACCAAGTCATACTTCATTTACGCATATTCAATAACACAATTATTGTAAGAACCCGTGAATAAACCTATACGTTTAATTGGTACATATACATTATTATATGACCTGAATACCTGGATAGAGTTTTGATAAACGGTTGTGTAGTGTAATTTTGCCATTATTTGGCGGTTAGTTTCTTAAACATATAAATATGCGAAAATATGTCTTCAAGAGGGACACTTAGCTTGGTACCTCGCTGATCTCGACATTATTTTGGGATTTGCAACACCATTTCGCTATGTTACCAAACTATTTATCATAATGTTGTAAAACTTGAAGTTGTTTGAAGATACCCGTGTGGTTGCCGGGGGCCCCCGTTTGGTCACGGGGCAAAGAATAGGGCCACTGCAGATCCCTTTGGAGGGGTAGGCAGAGGGGTAGAATCCCACCAAAATCATGTTCATTTTATCATTTTTTGTTCATGTTCATTAAAGGTCTTCATCATGATCCCTGCATTGTTTCAGGTGCTATTTCGCTCGCATCAAAAGAGCAGTGGCAGAAAAACAATAACGTGGCTCCAGCGTAAATGGAGTTTCTACGATATAATTTGCAGCAACTCTGCAGTTCATGGTGAGAAGGTTCTAGGCCCATTTTCCATATTTTATCTCGATGTACATGGAAGAACAGCCTGGCATGTTCATGCCTATAAGGCGCGATATAACCTTTTCATGTGTTGGTGCGCCTTAAAACCCGAATTCAATTCAATTCAATTCGTTTCGAGAAGCTTATTACGATATGTGTACTATAATGTGCTGGGCTTCACTTCATGCGAAGCTAAATGTAGGAACACCCTACAAACTCACCAACAATTTATGTTGAATAGCATGTACATTCCGCCTAGCAGGTTACTATCACTATTATACTATGGAAAGTCGATTATTTAAAAATAATTATTGATATATCACCAACATGTACAATATACATTATTTTAATATAAATAACGTCGACGTCGTTATGTTAATGTTTTTATTTTCCAAAGAGGTTTGAGGCCAATAAAGGAAGTATACTGAAACAAATATTCCGATGACCAGCAAATTTTATTTTAAATTCCGATAGGAAATTAAATTCTCTAAAATATACTAAAATAGTGCAGTTTTTTATCCAGCCATATAAAAGATAAATGGCATTAACATTGTTTTTTCTCAAAATTCCTTGCTCTTTATTGCTCCTTGGTAAAAAGCAAGAGAAAGATAGAATAGCAGTGAAGATATAGGAAATTCTTTAAATAATAGTTTACATCCTAATTTAAATGATACAATTTATATATAAGATGAAAGGTCTCGTCAAGACTAACAGTGTGATATAAAATATAATTGTATGTGACTAAACTAACACTCTGTGATGCTAAAAACGTTGACAACTGAGTGCAACGCGACTTTTATGAAAAACGTCAAACATATATAGCCATATTTGAGACGTTATTATTAAAATCTTGTTCTCACGAGGACAAAACAAAATTCAGATTCAAGTCGCAAATATCTTCAAATTTACAAATATATATAGTTCATATGCGTACCCTTAAATATTCGAATGGGTCAATTCCCCCTTAAATAAAGATAATTTATCAATATAGAGTATATGCAAAATAAATATAAACAATCTGTAGAAATTGTTGGTACGGGTGGGGAGGGGGGGGGGGGGGGGGGGGGGGGGGGGGGGGAACCATAGTTTTTCGATAGAGTGCCAGTATATATATATTGCATTTACGGTCAGCTCAGTTGGTTACAGTAGAGAACTCTCTCTCCTGGTAAGCGAGGGGCCTCGGTTTTAGTCCCGTACCAGCCGCAGTTTTTAC
The DNA here is from genome assembly GCA_037043455.1 of Cyrtodaria siliqua. Lineage (NCBI taxonomy): Eukaryota > Metazoa > Mollusca > Bivalvia > Adapedonta > Hiatellidae > Cyrtodaria > Cyrtodaria siliqua. Next base: position 12,000 of record JAWPHD010018562.1, read on the forward strand.
CCTTGGTTTATTTCACTGACAATGATAAATCGGTGAATGTGGGTTAGCATGGTGAATGCGGGACCGGGGGTCTGGAAGAACTGGGGTGGCTGTTAAAAGGGATATGAGTGTGGTGATATTGATTACCCGGTGGCCTGGTTTTCTCAGTTGGTAGAGCACTTGCCCTGTAAGCGAAGGGTCCCGGGTTCGAGTCCCGCACCGGCCACATTTTTTCCCACTTGGTTTACTTCATGAACATGTCCCCACCCAAACTTCCTGGCTAAAAATAAATTGGACTTAAGTGCAACTTTTTTAATATCCGAATATTGCTGCATGATGCTTACCAAATATGAAAAAGGCCATAATTGCATAGCAATATACCGTAGCTCTAATGAATTTCCTTTGTTCTTGCTTATGATATAAGTTTCATAAACATGAAGGTCTGCACCTAAACCGTGCTATAAATGCCGGTATATTTCAGCCGTGCTATAAATGGCAGATTCGGCAGTTGTCTACTGAGTTTTATGCGTGCACAGTTGTAATCTTTACACACAACCTGTCAGTCAAAACGACTATACTATTACCAAAACAGCACTCCTTGACATTGCACTTGCCCAATAATATACAAAGGCGGTTGGCTGCAATAATCAAAACATGGGTCCTGCTCATGCCACGTGATAATGCTATTTCTTGATTGGATCGAGTTGTTATGTTTACTAAATACTGAAAACTGCAACGCCCTAAAACTTCTTGCACGCGCGTACTTGGATAAATGGCTCTACAAAACATTTATAGCATGTTTTTCTCATATGCGATTTATACTGCACTCTCAAGCCTACGACCCCGAGAACCCGTTTAAATTGCATATACTCGAACAATTATGCTAGAAATATTACTTACAGCACACTACTAACGCCCCCACGACTCCGTCACCCACGACTCCGTCACCCACCCACACACACACACACACACACACACACCTCTTAAATCCTGCAAACATAGCATTTAAGCATATGTACAAATGAGAAAAGCAAAAATAATACAGTAACCTGGGCATATCTAGTTCCAGTACTTTTTTAGCCCGAGTTTGCAAAGAAAAGGCAAATTCACCTCACATCATAAAAACTGCTTAATGAAACTAACTCACCAGATAATTGTAAAATTACACTTCATAACCTTGTATCAAAACTCTATGCAAGTGTTCAAGTTATATAATAATGTATATGTGCCAATTAAAAGTAAAGGTTTATTCACAGGTTTTAAAAACACCCGTAATCGAATATGCGTATTAAAAATTAGTTTAAACTTATTTATTTCAAATCGATTGTAACGAGCTCCATGAACTTATATGAATCACTCTCGATGTCTTCCTGGGTAGAACCAGTACTAAGCAAATGCAGATAAAGTGTCCTTCTCAGGGACACAACGCATATGGCAATGACGGGGATCGAACCAACAGCGTTACGATCATGGGTCCAACGTCTACCACTAGACCACAGCGCTCCACTTGCGTAAAATGAGATGGTAACTTTTAATTCGACACTCCAGTTTCGGATTTCAGTCTAGTTGGTTAAAACTGTTTTAATCTTTATATTGTGTATATAGAGTTTGGCCTCTCAGTATGCATCAGTCATATATATAACTAATCCGAGCATTCTCTGAGTGACACTAAATGTCTTTTTCTTTCTTTTTTTTTGTGGCTTTTGTACACAGTCAGATGAAATATCAAAATCGTAAAAAGTGCTGCAGGTAAGGTTAGAGAATGCTCAGATTAATATATACCTTGTCGCCAGTAGTTTTAGAAATGATGTACAATGTAAAATATTACTGTTGGCAGGATTGCTACTTTAAAGAGACACATGGCAATTATGATTTTTTAAAAACGTGTGCCGTCACCTTTATGATCACTTTATAACTAAGGCCAAAACAAAAATAGGTGTGTTTCCTATTGCATGCTCTAACAAAATAGGGTAGGTCGGTAGGCATTTTATTTATTTATTTTTTTATTTATTTTTTTTGAGCAAGATATTGTGAGATTTTACATGTATTTATCTCATAAACCCCATACAAGTTGATGATACAACTGAAAATTTCTCTGTGATGTCTGTTTACCTCGATATATTGTGATAAATCATTGGTCAGAACAATTTTTTATTTTTTTTTAATTATTTGTTTTGTTTTGTTTTTCATAAAAAGTTTTAGGGTCGGCCCTTAAAAATAGGGACGGTCGGGCCACCTATATCTATAGGACTTATGGAGAAAATAGAAATAGACCAAAATTCACATGTATGATCCTTAGATGAATACTTTTTAGATTTGTTAAAATTAGTGCAGCGCGACATCCAAGATGGCCACCATTATCATATATGGTTGAAACCTTAAAAAATCTTCTCAAGAACTGCTGGACAGATTTCGACAGATTTTCTTTTAAAATGTTCGCCAACACCTAGACTATCAAGTTTTTTTAAATAAAGTCCCCGGGTCCCCCGGGTCAAAAATGGCCATGCCCCGGGGTCAAAAATGGCCGTGCCCTGGGCATCCAGTTTGTATATTGAGATTTTGCATGTTTTTCATAGGGCCAAAAAAAAGTTGTCATTGGTCTTCCGAAAGACCCTATGTTTTAGGCATGTATTAGTGTTGTGGAACACTCGTATTATGCAATATGTTCCAAGAAAACATGCTTTCGATGTTATTGATTTGAATTTAGTATAGTAAGGATTAATTCTAAAAAAAAAAAAATCCTACCGACCTACCCTCATTTTCTGGGACAAAATACCAGAAACAGACCTATTTTTGTTTTTGGCCTAGCAGGGATGACCCTAGGATTGAATTTCAATGAGACAAAATGTCCCATTAGCTTGATTTTAATGAGACATTCACCATTTTCACCAAAAATTTCGGATTCAAAGTTAATTGTTTAACCAGTACATAGTTAATCACGTCATTATAGATCGGGGGATTATGGTCAGACATGACTAGAAGTTGATAGATTATTATAAAAATGGCCATGTTTATTCATAATCAATCGATTTACTTTGACACCGCCGGGTCCGCGAAGCAAATGCGAACCGGAGGTTTACAAACATAACAATCTCCTTTTGATGTGTTTTCGAATAATTTGATATTTTCTAATTTTATATGTTTTAATCGCGAATAATTGGATCTGAACAAATTAACTTGAGATTTGAAATAAAATATAAATCAATATATTTGCATTACGAACCGAAATGGTGAAAATGGATCTCCCGAATTCGATGTGACAATTTGTTCCATTTGTCTTTTTTTCATGCGATTTTAGAGATTTTAATGCGAGAATATCGCGGAATCGCGGCCTAGAGTGATCCCTGCCTAGACTTATATAGGAAAAGACTTAAAAAATATTCTTCTCTGAAACCATAAAGCGCAGAGCTTTCATGTATTACATGTACATGTAGCATCAGCTTATAATGGTCCTGTACTAAGTTTGTTCAAATGGTGACCCTAGGGTAAAATTGGGCCCGTCCCTGGGGTCACAGTTTTACATTGACTTATATAGGGGAAAAAATAATCTTCTCTGAAACTACAAAAGCCCAGTGTTTTTTTCTATACTTTGGGAACATAACACATACCGTAGCGATAGTTAATTTTAGCGCGATTTTTCATAAAATTGGAAAAAATACAGTAAAACTTCCATTTAATAATTGTTTCTTTAATACTCTTTTCAGTCAACAGACGCGTTTAAAAGTGTTACGTTCTCAGTACATTAAAGCTTTTTTTTTCCCTTTCAATTGGGATTTTTTGTCTCAAAATATGGGGGAAAAAGAAATGTTTTGGCATTGCACCATGGAATATAGCCCAATAATGGCTACAAAAACAGCCAACCAAAACACACTGGAGCTAGAGGTTTAATATTTTGCATTTACTATAAGCTTATGGTCTTTTACCAAGTTTGTTCAAATGGTGACACTGGGGTCACATTTGGCCCCTCCCTAGGGGTCACATGTTTTACATAGACTTGTATCTAGGAAAAAAACTTTTTTTAAAAATCTCAAGAGCAAGAGCCAGAGGTTTAATATTTTGCATTTACCATAAGATTATGGTTCTATGCAAATGGTGATCCTGGGGTCACATTTGGCCTGCCCCAGAGGTCACATGTTTTACAAAGACATAATATAGGGAATTTTTTTTTTAAATCTTCTTAGAAACAGCTTGGTCAGACTTGGTCAATTTTGACCAAACTTCACATGGATGATCCTTAGGTGAATGTTTTTCAAATTTATTAAAATTAGGTAAACACGTTATCCAAGATGGTCGCAATAGAAAAATCTTTAAATTACTTCCTGTACACGGGGAATCTAAGGCCATGATACCCTTGGGTCACATTTGGCCCCGCCACAGGTGTCAAATGTAAATATTTAAAAAAAAAAAATCTTCTGAAACTACAAGAGCCAGAGGTTTAATATTTTGCATTTACTATAAGCTTCTGGTCCTCTACCAAGCTTGTTCAAATAGTGAACCTGGGGTCACATTTGACCCCTCCTCAGGGGTCACATGTTTTACATAGACGTATCATGTATATAGGGATAATCTTCTTCTCAGAAACAGCTTGGCCAAACTTGACCAAACTTCCCATGGATGATCCTTAGGCCAAATAAAATTATACCTGTGTGTTGATGTATCATTGCTGAAAAAAATAGGGTAGGTAGGTAGGCATTTTATTTTATTTTATTTTTTTATTTTATTTTTTGGCGAAGTTACATTTAAGGTGGCGATGAGCTTTGATGAATGGGAAAATGTGGTATTTTAAAAACTACAATAGATAACAATATGAAATTGTGTATGTTTTATTGTTTCCCAAAAGGCTTGGTAACAACTGGCTCTTTTCCCAAACACTTGCAATTATTACAAGGGGTAAAACAGTTTTAAATGTTTTCTGCAAGTCCGAAAGAGGGTCAGCTCCAACAGTAATGAGTACATGAGTCGGCTGGGATCAGTCCAGCTCCATACAGTGTGATCTCCAGTGGGGCCTGAAATGTTATGAGTGACTTGACTTCCATGCTCTTCCTGAATACCGGTATATGACCGTCAGGAAGAATGGGGGACCCACAGGTTAGTCAACTTCTGCGGTTGACATACATGTAACCAAGAGCAGTTCTTGCCTCCCAGACAGCTAAAGAAATATTCAAAGTTATAATGTCAAATGTTAATTGACCATTTAAATAGTTTTGTAAAAGTGTCGACTTACATGTATATTACTTCTCTAACATCAGAAAGTAATAAATATTTATAAATTTCTCATGTTAGTTATTATGAGCCTATATTGAGGTTGAGTTCAGAAAATTATTATGGAACGGCGTACTTCTTCAAGAAGTTATAATGCAGTAGTAGTCGATGCCAGGCACATTAATATTACTGTTTTAGAAACAAACTTACGACAGGTGGCCTGGAACTCGGGGCATTTACTGACCTGTTTGTGGTACTTGTCAAACAATTCAACAATCGATTCTTTATGGAGAGTGCACGCCATAACATTAGCGCTTCCATGTGCCGACATTTTTGAAACTGTACAGCCAAAACAGCACTGGGAGATGCCATTTTGACTGTTTTATACCAATTCTGTGCACAGTATACCGTGAAATTCACACGCTTTCAAAACCGCATCGCGAAATTGAAAATTGCACCGTGATCTAATGAACATTATTTTTTTAACATTTTACTGCGGAGTTTGAGCTGCGAGTTCAAACCCATGAAGTGGATTTGCTTTTTTTTGTACCGCGATTGAATTCTGTCAAACAATCTTGCTTTTAATTAGTAAATATTGAATAATGTATAATGTTTGCGAACATAATTATTGGGTGTTTTATAAGCTAAAAGTTACGGACAGTGTCCCTTTAAATGTGACATCCATGATGGCCACCATACAAAAATCTTTGAATTACTTCTTGCACTGGGAAGCTTAAAAGCTGTGGGTTAAAATCCCACTGGAGGTAAACATTTGTTTTTCTCTTTCTTTTTGAATCAGGGGCGTCCGTGGCCGAGTGGTTAACGTCTCTGACTTGAAATCACTTGCCCCTCACCGCTGTAGGTTCGATCCCTCAGGGGCCTAGGAATCTTTATGTGAGGCTGGCTTGCGGAACGTCGGTGGTTCTACCCAGGTGCCCGCCCGTGCACGAAAATTGCCCGGAGGGGCACCTGGTGTCTTCCTCCGCCAATGGAAGCTGTAAAGTCGCCATATGACCTTAGCTGTTGGTGCGACTATAAAATCCAATTCAATCAATCCAATCTTTTTGAATCTTGATTTTTAGCTCTGTTGGACAAATGCTATATTTTGCTTCATTAAGACTATAGGGCCTTCATTTTTCATCTGATCTTTACCAAACTTTATCTGATTGCTAATATCTGAATGAAAGCACGGACAAGTTCGAAAAAAACCAGATCGGACCTGTAACAGCGAAGTAACGGCCCTTGATTTAGTTTAAAATGCTATATTTTGCCTCATTAAGGTGATGGATTCAGGGCCATCTTGGCCCTCTTGTTTTAGAGACTGAGGAGAATTTTATTCAATAAAAGAGGGGAAAACCTTTTGGCAAGGGATGGGGTCGAGTTTCAGCCCCAAGTTCTATAACATAAAATGTCATAAACTTTTTTCATCATCATTTTATCAAAACATTTTTCATCTACCATATTTCCCCTAATAAAAGCACCCCCACCTTTTTTTTTTAGAAACCATGCCTTCTTAGAAAATTCAAAAATTCAAAACATCTTCAAAATTCAATACATTTTCGATCTTTTGTAAAATAAAAAGACAAGATTTAGTGTTATGACATTTGAGGCTCAGTTTGGGGTATACAGTCTGGCCATAGTTGCTTTTAAGTACAGATATAACCCTAAATTAATATAAAAAAAAAGGAAAAACTAATAAGAGACTGCCCCCTTTTCATTTTGCATATATATATCTTCCAAGTGCTACTGTTAGCGGAAATGCGGTAATTTTATTTACCGATCCGGGGTATGTGCATCCATTCATTCGTTTGTCTGTGCGTACAACATTTATTTATTTATATTTTTTTCATTACTTGCAGGATTTTCACCAAATTCCACCATTGTGTTCCTTATATGCATAGATCTAACATCATGCAAAATGTCAGGTTACTGTGATCTTCTATATAGAAATATAGGTCACATCTGGTCTCCGCTACGACATGTGTATCTTGCTTCATTCTTGCAAAATGTTCACCAAACCACCAGAATTTCCTGCATAGATATGCCCGATGAAATATAATTGACAAAATAAATTTTTTCCGGACTCTAAGGGTAGTAACGAATACAAGAGCTGGCGATTATGATACATATCACGAATACAGAGTGATGAATATTTATTCATGAATACTGCAAATCACATTATTTCTGCGTGACTTTAAGTTCGCGCATCACCGGGTCTGTGATTTATTCGCGTGATCATGAATTCGCGTCCAAGCATAATGTAAATATTCATATTTTCCTACTAATAATTAATTTACTATTTCCTATTCCAAAAGGTAATTTTCAGATTTATGTTTTAAATTATTTCAATGTCAGAGTGATTTTAGTAAATAAAAACAGTAATTTGGTGTGTTTTATATTATGGCAAGTCTGCAATGCAGATGTGGAGGCATTAAGTGTTTAGTATGAGCATCCCTCTGTTGCCAGGTCATATTTTGGTTTCCATGCAATAACTTTTATTAGGATAGATTGGATGGATGGACAGACGGACGGGTGGATGATTTACAAACAGCTCTACTGATCAGAGATCACCAGAGCTTATGCTGTGGTGCGGTGTCCGTCTTACGTCTGTAAACTTTTCTTGTAGTGACTACTCCTCTGAAACTACTGAATGGATTTCATGAATCTTTACAGAAATGTTGCCCATGAAGTCTAGTTGATCCTAGCAAAAATTCATGTTAATGTGAATTCCAAGATGGCCGCCAAATCTAAAAATACAAGTTTGTAGCGACTACTTCTTAAAAACTCTTAAGTGATATTGATATGGGACTTTTTCTAAAATGATCAGCATGACATGAAGTTGGTCCTTGTCGAAAATCGTTTTGATTCGACGTTAAACATAACTGCCAGCGGCCATCTTTGTTGACATCGAGTTATTTAGTAAAAACTTGTAACGACTACTCCTCTGAAACTACTCGACGGATTTTTCCATGAAACTTCACAGGAATGTTGCCCTTGACGTCTAAGTACTGATTCTATCCAGGAAGCCTGCACATAATACCCGAAAGGGGGTGATGCAGTATTAATAGATAGATAGACTTGTCTTTCTTCTTAAAATTTAATGTAAGGTAATACGGTATAATTGTCTGTAAACAAGTCCACAATAACTGTAACAGCATTGTTGATTATTATCGCTCAAGGACATCTACCTACCCAAAATAGCAATATGTATTGATTCTAGAGCAATCGGGTTTGCTGTGTGGCAACGGGATATATAGCAACCATAACTGGCACATAACAAACCCGGCTGTATAGCGAATGAGGCTCGTCCATGGGTTTGGAGAACACAGACAACATATACCTTCCGTTTAATTATGTCTTCCCCCACACTGGGGGAGAAATATTGTTTTTAGCTTGGATCTCGGTCCGTCTGTCCGTCACAAGTCGTGTCCGCTCCATATATCTTGAACCGCTTGAGGGATTTTGAAATAACTTGGCACAAATGTTCACCATATCAAGACGACGTGCAGAGCGCAACTTCCAGTCACGTCCGTTTAAGATCAAGGTCACACTAAGAGGTGGAAGGCCATATGCACTATATTTCGTGTCCGCTCCATATCTCTTGAACCGCTTAAGGGATCAACTTTCAGCAAGTCCGTTGAAGGTCAAGGTCACACTTAGAGGTCGAAGGTCATATGCACTATATTTCGTGTCCGCTCTATATCTCTTGAACCGCTTGAGGGATTTTGAAATAACTTGGCACAACTGTTCACCATATCGAGACGACGTGCAGAGCGCAACTTGCAGCCAGGTTGGTTCATATGCATTACACTGAGCGTGTGTGGGGGAGTGGGGGAGACCTATGTTGTTATTGCAAAAACAACCCCGTCTAGTTATTGTAGTTTGCATATCACCTTAAAGGCAGAGTATGCGCATTAAACGTGAAATGAACCAGCTGTCGAAGCATTCGGAAGCGTTATAACTTAGGGAATTATGCAGTATACTCATAAACTATGCCAAGTACATAGTTGCATTACCGGTGTACTATTACGACGTATCTCATGAACGCTACGCTGGAGCGAAACAGTTAGTTCCATATACCAGATAGTTTTATATACCGTGGGTAACACAACTGGCTAGGTAATCAAAATCCTCACTTAGAACGATGTGAATCAAATGTTGAAAACAAAAAGTTTCCCACGCCACCAATCAGTCGGATAAGGATCTCATGTACATTGAACTAGTTTACCTAGAACATCTATATACACAACTGACGGTCAACTATATTTTATAAAACTCGAGCGGGTTTCGCTCTATGAAAGTGCTCCACTAAGCTATGAATTAACTCGACATTGAACTATCACTGTGTACTACATAATAGCATGTTTATCAGACGTTTTTTTTTTCAATGTTTCTTTTTTTGTGCATGACTTTAAAACATACATAGATGTTGTTACAAAACAAAGACACCATTACGACCTCAATCTTGAAATATTTTACTGACCATTATCAACTAGCAAAATTATGTATTTGATTTACTTCACACAAGTTACATACGCTAAGATAATATTTAATTGTATTGGGAACATGACTATAATACGTTCTCCCAGTTTCTGCCTTTCACATCTGAGAACACGTGACAGTCGGGGTAGAGATATGATTTGCTGGATGCACAGTGCATGTCGACATTGATAAGATTTAGTTAATATTTTATTTTTTATGTAAAATAAGTACGTCCTTTTTTATAGGTCGCACATACACAATTTTTCCGCGACTGTAATGTTGTAACAATGTTACGATTTGAATTAGATTAGATGTCATCGCTTGGTATCATACAGTTCTTTCTGTTTCAAATGGCATGTTAAGGAAAAGGTACGTATAACACTATTTTACTCAACAGTAATTTAAATAGAACAAACAAAATGTGTATATCTTTAACAACAGCAAAACTAAATATACATGTGTATAAAATAACAGAAACTTTCATGTTCTCGTACAAACGGTCATGTTTGTGAAATACTGTTTTAAATGTGACTTTCTTTTCCGTGACACATTTGAAATACGCAAAGTAGCCTTAACATTTTTCTGAAAATTGCGGGAACGTATTTTGACCATGTTGTATTGTTTTAATTTCACCAACATGTTTTGTAAAGAAAGTGCATTACTGTGATATATATTATCGCAACAATACAAAAGTATGATTTGCTTTGTCGAATGAAACTTGTATACTTGTAGAACCTTTACTGTATGACTGGTCAAGAATTACATAGTTGTATTGAAGTTGACTCAATGTGTGTAGCAAAAGAAATGTTTTAAAACAAATTGCCTTAACACTAAGAGAGAGTTGGCCACTATGTTTCCTCGTTGATTGTGCGATGAACCGGTAATTGCAGACCCTATGATGACGTACACCTAAATCCTGATAGGGAGAGTAGCATGTTTGTCTTCACTTTTGTCTTGTTGTGAACTTAACAATTATTCTCTTGTTGCTCTGGACCCCAAGGCATTGCATACTTGCTTTTTGGCTTTCTGGACATTTTTTATATTTATATACATATGGTCATCTTTTGTGTTTTACTTGTATCAACTGTTAATACTGCCTAGTTTGTTAGAGGATCTCGTCTGGCGAGGCTTCTTTAGGATCTCGTCTGGCGAGGCTTCTTTATCAATACGATTTCCGTTTAAATGGGATTACAGTAGGGTAAGAGTGAGATTTGGTGCACCCTAGAACCTACTTTAAACCCCTAGCGGCCTTTTCTGCCACTGACGGGTCACTGTTTTTCATTTCAAACTATTGACCATTCTCAAAATCTACACTGCTTCGCAGCATGACTCGAATGTAATACGCAGGTTTCCATATTGGTTACGTCATACTAGCGTGACGCGCGTCAGATTCCCGCCAAAACCAATTTGCATTCAAAATCAAAGTTATCTTTGCAATGTCATTTAGCCGATTGCTCCATCTATAGTTTATTTACGTGAAAGCAGTGATGAAGCCTTCATCTGCATTGTAAAAAACAAACACTCAACGCAAGCACGTGTTGGTTTCGGCTGTATTGTTTACATAGCAACAGTGTACTATTTGCTGTGCCGTTGCCTTCCGGCTAACAGAATGTAAAGATTTGGAACTTACCGAAGCGCCGTGATACACATGAGGCGGGATCCCGAAGAATGACGGGATTGGCCGAGCGTTCACGATTGACAATTGTGTGCTCTCTTAGGCCCATTTGGATATTTGTTTTCCCCGTTTGGTAATTTATGTTTAGACTTCCGGGTCCTTATTGTTTGAACTTAAAAGAATGTTGGGCCCAATGTTTGTTTAGCCTACTTTTCAAGCAATTTATGGTGTGTGCCTCTGTCAATGTATCAGGGAGTTTATTCCAAGATTCCACGACTCTATAAACAAAAATGATTTCTTCCTCATATAAATTCTGGAACTTTTCTTGAACAGGTTCTTGGAGTTTCCCATAGTATATATATTGGGTGCCTGTGTGAACAGGGTTTTTTCTGCCTATATCCCATCGTTAGGATTTTATAAACCTGAATCACGTCAGCCCGTTCTCTTCTATATTCAACGGGTTTTCCTCTAATAAGTTTTGAAATATTTCTTATTATATAATGTATGCGTTCATTAAATGTTAACTGTGCGTTTCTTATGTTAACAACAGATACATTCTTAATGTTAAGATTGTTTAATAATTTCAGTACATATCCGCCGTCAGATGCGGGGATGATGACGTCGATGGGTAATGTTCAGGAGGGAATTACGGTAATGTTCATATAATATTTGATTTTTTTTTCTGTTCAACACATTTTAACTAAATAACGTGTGTGTGAGTATATCCGATGTAAAACTAATTACTGTTCGGCAACTTAATATATTACATGTAGCATCAGTTTATGGTCCTCTGCCAAGTGAGGTGACAGGTTTATTGGTCCGGGCTGGGATTGAACGCACGATGCCTGGGTTACTAAGCCGCAATGCTAACCATTACACCACGGCGCTACCTTCAAGATAGCTGCAACACACGCTGATGAACTGTATCTCTACATCATAACCCACTCGTCTGGAGGCACAATTAACATATAGACGCATACATACATACAATTATAGCTCATATGAGCGGGCCACATTTAAGCATTCAACCACTCACAGCTATATTGAGACAGTGACAATGAAAGGTGCCGGATCTTGGGGATACTGTGAATTCAGTAAATATATTAAAGGGAGATAATTTGAACTCACTACGGCAACTTTCGAAAGTTGGAAACTCGTAAGAGATTCACGTTCACAGAGCAGAATTATATATAGGGAGAAACATGTGAACTACCAAGGACATATATATATATACCTCAGTTTTTAATGGTTTTAATAAACATATAATCAATTTTTAATAGTTAAACAGCTAAACTGAGTTATACTAGTATTGCTTATATTACTCAGTTTTTAATAGTTAAACAACTAAATTGAGTTATACTAGTATTGCTGATATTAGTTGTTTGCTCATATATATAAGGAGATTATTATAAACAAACAACCAGTATCAGCAATAATTTAGTTGTTTAACTATTAATAAATGATTATCTGTTTAAAAACTGAATATGCGTTTTCCACTTAGTAGTTTTAACGATAGATTAAATGTTTTCCAGCCGGATTCAAGACCTGGTAAACCGATCACATCCGATCTCAAGTCAGATTCGTTATTACTGGAATGGTCACCTCCGCAAACGCTTTCAAGTTCTAGCTACTACAAAATACGATTTAAAGATAAAGATTCGAAATGGAAATACTACCCTGAGGATCCAACAGTAGCTCGTCTGTCAGTTAAGGGTCTAAAGTCCGACTCAACATATATATTTCAAGTTCGTACTGAGAATGACGACGATGAAGGACCATTTGGTCCTCCAAGTGATGCAGTTACTACTCGCTCCTCGCCGGCGAACTGTCTTAAAACGTCAAGTGCCCTTGTAAAAAAGGGTACACCAAGCACATATAAGATAAAAATAACTGAAAATGCAGCAGCAAGGAACACGGCTGCAAAAACTAGAAAATTAGAGTTTGGTATGTATACCTTTTTATGAACATGAGCACACAACATGTATCTAAATGTATTAATATGGAGTTATGTAGTAATGAAATGCACGACACCACTCAGTTTCCTTTAATGTTTGTATTTTATAAATTATGTACTACTATGTTTTCACTTGCTGATATTCGATCGAGTTCATGTGCGTTCAAGCGTGTATACGTGGCTATAAACATCGATGTATATGCTATGTTCAGTTATTTCTATTGAATTGTACTATTTTGTTTGCATATGCTGATATTCGATTGTGAGAGTACGTTCTTGTGCGAAAGTATACTATTATCGTTCTTGTTTATAATTAAGAGCTTAGGTGAATATTCATGTATACAATATAAGTACATATACACATATATTACATCTGTTTATCCATCAATAGCGCTTAAAACAAATGACCATCCATAACACCAGTAGTTTAAATGTTACAATATGAATATTTCTAAGAAGTCATTAACTTCTTAACTATATATCATTCTTCTCTACTTATATTTGTTTTGCTTACATGAATTGTCGTTTCCTATTAGCACCATCAATGCCAATATATATAGAGAATATTATGACAGTGACTTATACTATCAAGTTTATTAGGCGAGGCTTAGAAATGTAGATTATCCACATTGTCTGTATGATTTACTGTTATTACCTATTTTGTAGTATATTACGCTTGTCGAGGACGCCGCCATGATATTTTTTTGTTTTATGACGTCGGATAACGTTACATGACGTCAGATAACGTTACGTACAATGAACACCGAGGGATTCCGTATTGATTTTGCTTTATTAGTCGGTGCGTAAAAAAGCAACATTTATTAGGTCACCCCTTTATTAGGCAGAAAAGTGCATATCTGCATGATAAATATTATTACGTGAGATAAGTTGTAAAAATATTTACTAACGTGAAAGGCAATGGTGTGTTGTATTTGTAATTTGTATCATTGTAAATAATATAGTGAATAAAAATATGTTTACATCAATACAGGTACCACCAGACCCAGCAAGATTGTTTCAGAGAAGACAATAATGTTTGTTGGCGGTACAGGAGTGGGCAAAAGTACAATGGTGGATGCCATTTTGAACTATGTATATGCAGTTAACTGGGACGATCCATACAGGTTTACACTTGTAGATTTGGAGGAGGAAGAGTTCGATCGAAAGCAAAATGAGGTATGGCATACATTTGTAAACGGTCCATTCTATGTTTGCTCAGGCTTTTGTTAACTCATTCAGTACTTTCTGGATGACTTTCTAGGCAAGGACTATGACTATCACAATCTGACTTCTATGGTGACTTGATTTACAAACTTGGTAAGATCCTCGTAAAAGTCGCTCCGACTACAAATCAGTAGTGTTATTATTTACTGGTCCTTTGGGATACCGAGCGATATCGCTTAAGCCGGTGCTAGGAGGCTTGTTGCATCTTATAATTACCTCTCATGAACAGACTCAATAAAACCGAGTCTGTTTATTTTCTCTCTTGTTTGTGATTGTTGCTTCCAAGGGATCTCCTTTTCAGTATTTATTTATACAATCTTTATTAAACTTGGTAAAACGTTTATCAAAATAAGTTATGATCTTATCATTTTGCAACGCACTGCATGTTTAGTGGTTGACCCATTTACAGTTCGCCACTATGCTTTCCTCTATGATTGTGCGATGACCGGACAGACTGTGACATTATGATGACGTCTGCCTAAATCCTCAACGGACGGTAACTCATCGAGTACTTGCTTTGTGGCTTTCTAGAAACTTGTTTTATACTTATATTGCCTACTAATGCTGCCTAGTTGGTTAGAGATATGGATATAGCCTGTATGGATTTCTTTATTTACACTGTCCCGTTTTAATGGGATGACACTAGAGTAAGATTAAAAACAAAGTACAGCGAGGATAGATAAACGTTTGTGCTCACGGGTAAGAGTGAGATTTGGTGCACCCTAGAACCTGGTTTAAAGCACCAGAGATCTTTCTACCACTGACCGTACCAATGCGCTACCCCTATTGTCAATCTGTGCATGGTTGTGGTATCGCATACCCTGATTTATCTTTGTAATTGTCGTTTGTTTTGTATGTGTGTTTGAGTTGAGCGTGTTCTGTGAATGCTACATTTCGAGTTTTATAGCTACTATTGTTTCTATACTCATATGTGCATGATCAGATCTGAGTTTTTCTTATATCTCTTAATAATGCTGCAATATAGCTTTTAGAAAATATAGCCTTGAGGGGATTCTTTATTTTAAATGACAATTTATGCAGTGGATAGCACGGTAGCCTCTGAATCTGGAGATCACGGGTTCCTGTCTCACCGGCACAACTAGTTCCTTCGGTGTGTCCTTTAAGAATACACATCCTCAATACTATCGTCCATCGGATGGAAACGTAAACGGGATGGTCCCATGTATCGGAGACTATTCTCCGAGCACGTCAAATATCCATAGGAAAAAAATATAGGAACACAGTTAGTAAAGTAGGTCATGGTTCCCGGAGTACTATGTCAATTCCCTCTGTCTTCGACAGTTCCAAATAACCTATATGATATTTTGATAAGTAGTTAAACACGGCACTTTTCACGTCACTTTGGCTTCGTTCTGTGATTGCTGCACTGCTTGAATGGTCTGATGTCACATAGTATTTCAACGGTTTTAATATAATTTTGAAGTTGTTACATGTATATTTTCTCGTTTATATGCAAACAACAACTTCAGTTTTTAAATTATGCTTTATATTACGTTTTGAAACATGTTACGATTGCCAATATACACTGTATTGTATCCTAGGCCATGTCACAAACGGAGTGGATAACACGCTACACACTATACGCTGAACAAGCAAGCCGTGTGGATTACAAGCTTCACATAATTGACACTCCAGGTTTTGGAGACCCCCGCGGTCTGCAGAGAGACGAAGAAATCGTTGCACAGATACGAGATTTGTTCTCCGCTAAAGGTGAACAAGGTATTCTATTTGTAGATGCGGTCTGTTTCCTTGTCAAAGCATCTGATGCTCGTTTAACTGCATCTCTAAAGTACATATTCAATTCTATGGTGTCAATTTTTGGAAAAGATATTGCGTCAAATATCTGTACATTTATCACTTTTGCAGACGGCGACAACCCAAAAGTTCTTTCTGCTATGAAGGAAGCAGAAATGCCCCAAGCTAGATGGTACCCTTTTAACAATTCATGCGTATTCGAAAGTAATGGCGGTTCAGGGGTCCCAAATATGTACTCTATGTCATGGGATATGGGATACAAAAGTTGTGAAGATTTTTTTAGCTTTTTGGAAACAGCAACGACAAAAAGTCTGCAACTTTCGGAACAAGTCCTTAAAGAAAGGCAGTTGTTAGATATTACAGTGCATAACGTTCAGAAGAAGGTCAATGCAGGACTTGACAAAATGAACGCATTCAAAAAGGAAATGGCCATTATTGAGCAGCACAAGTTAGAAATAGATTCAAACAAAGATTTTGAATACGAAGTAGAAGAAAGCAAAATAGTTAAGACAGACTTACAAAAAGGTATCCATGTAACTAACTGCACTATCTGTCATATCACTTGCCATTACAATTGTAAAATACCAAGAGATGAGGATAAGAGAAGATGTGTTGCCATGGGTGCAAATGGTTATTGCACACAGTGTGACGAAAAGTGCTTTTGGGAGAAACACGTTAATAATCCATACGTGTTCAGTTATGTAAAAAACAAGATAAAAAAGACATACAAAGAAAAATTAAAAAAGTACCAAGAAGCAGGTGAGAAAATGTTGCCTCATGAAGAAGTGGCAAAAAGAATGAAAGCCGAATCGGACGAATTAAAAGCATCAATAGAAGCTATGATGAAAACGGTTAACGACTGCAACAATACTCTGCAGAAAATTGCACTGAGTCCTAACCAGTTAAGTCTCGTAGAACACATTGATTACATGATAGCAAATGAAAAACACGAAAAGAATGACGGTTTCCTAGAACGAATAGAAAACCTCATGGAGTATCGACAAAGAGCTGAAATACACAAAGATGTAAAGCGTTTAAAGGACGAGCTTAACTTGATTTAATGAAGCCTAACATAAATAACTATACCGAGAATCGTGGCAAATTAGCGCTTACCTGTACTGTCAAGTCTGACATAAAGAAAATCGTGGCAAATTAATGCTTACCTGTATTGTCAAGTCTGGCATTAAGAGAATCGTGGCAAATTAACGCTTACCTGTACTGTCAAATCTGGCACAAAGACAATTGTGGAAAATTAACACTTATACTGTCAAGTCTGGCATAAAGGGAATCGTGACAAATTAACACTTACATGTACTGTCTGTTATGGCATACACTGGTTATATATAAAGAGAATCGTAGCAAATTAACGCTTACCTGTACTGTCTGTTATGACAAACACTGGTTAGATATAAAGAAAATCGTGGCAAATTAACGCTTACCTGTACTGTCTGTTATGACAAACACTGGTTAAATATAAAGATAATCGTGGCTAATTAACGCTTACCTGTACTGTCAAGTCTTGCATAAAGACAATCGTGACAAATTAACGCTTATATGTACTGTCAAGTCTGTCATAAAGAGAATCGTGGCAAATTAACGCATACCAGTCCTGTCAAGTCTGCCATAACGAGAATCGTGGCAAATTAACACTTACCTGTACTGTCAAGTCTGGCATAAAGACAATCGTAGCAAATTAACACTTACCTGTACTGTCTGCTATGGCATACGCTGGTTATATATAAAGAGAATCGTAGCAAATTAACGTTTACCTGCACTGTCTGTTATGACAAACACTGGTTAGATATAAAGAGAATCGCGGCAAATTAACACATGGACTGTATGTTATGACAATCACTGTTTAGATATAAAGAGAATCGTGGCAAATTAACGCTTACCTGTACTGTCTGTTATGACAAACACTGGTTAGATATAAAGAGAATCGCGGCAAATTAACACAAAATGGACTGTATGTTATGACAATCACTGTTTAGATATAAAGAGAATCGTGGCAAATTAACGCTTACCTGTACTGTCTGTTATGACAAACACTGGTTAGATATAAAGCGATTCGTGGCAAATTAACACTACCTGTACTGACAAGTATGGCAAACACTGGTTAGTTATATTGTTCGGCAGAATGCCTTGGTCATCTTGTTCGGTTCAAAACAAATATAACTTTACTACCTGACGGTACAGCAATAAAAGAGTTACATGGTTACCTCGATTAATGTAATGTCAGTAAACACTGAGTTTATGTCCAAATATACGGCTTTTTGAAAAAAATTTACCTGTTAAGGTCAAATCAATCCAACGGTATGACTATCATTATTGTATTGGAAAATATCAACGAATGACGTATATTAGAACAGGAAAGGTAGAGTTCACAGGACGCAGCCACCCTAAACCCAGTTCCAACAACACGTACATGGAATATATTTGAAACTAAGAAATAATGCCCGATTCCTTTTGAGAATAAATACGTTTTAATATACTATACTCATGATTTAACATAACGACATACACTTTAAAATAATTATACGTATAACATTTCTTTTTCTAATATTCCCAACCGGTTTCCATGGAAATAAAATAGTACGGGTACTGTCTTTAAACGGAGCGTCAAAAATTCCGCCGGGGTGGGGTGGCGTGACAGTATATGAACTTCTTAAATGAATTGTTTCCTCTTGTTAGGCATCATAATTAGTGAAGGCATACACAACGTACTGTTTATTTTATTCTTTTTTAAATAATAAGCTATATGATTGTAAATAAATAAACGATTTGAAAACTATTACCTTCTCTTCGCCATTCTGCCACTTTACGGCTATCTTCCTGCATGGTTAAATTTACAAACGAGAGCTCAGATGCTTTGATTGAAAGTTTGCAAACGTGTATAAATAGTATCTGTAATATATATGTCATGCATAAGACATACTGAAAATATACACTAGAATTATGTAGTTAAGTGAAGCAATGTATGTATAAATTGTATGTTGGTTTAATTATTCATTTGATATGCGCAAAATATATTTCTCTTTACGATGAATGTGTTAAACTTTATATGATATGCATTCAATCTAAACTCATCACATGTTTGTTTACGTGCATATTGTTAAAGGGGTTGATGCACTATTTCCAAACACAATTTATTTTAAAGGGCTCTGAAAAACTTGAAAAAAGCTGAAAGAAATATCAAAATCCCATGAAAAATAAAGGAGATATGACCTATTGAAAATTTGCAAAGAAAATAAATGGAGGCGGCCATCTTTGAACGATGACGTCATCGCGCCGTTTTACCATATATGGTATATTGACAAAATGTATTTTAAAGCAAAGAAAACCACTGCAAATTAATTAAAAATAAATATACAGATGTAAAATGTATACATTTTAGTATTATTTTTCATTTACAGTGATTTTCTTTGCTTTAAAAGACATTTTATCAATATGCCATATATGATAAAACGGCGCGATGACGTCATCTTTCAAAGATGGCCGCCTCCATTTATGTTCTTTGCAAATTTTCAATAGGTCATATCTCCTCTATTTTTCATGGCATTTTGATAATTCTTTCAGCTTTTTCCAAGTTTTTCAGAGCCATTTAAAATAAACTGTGTTTGAAAACAGTGCATCAACCCCTTTAAGCTCACCTGAATAGTCTAAGTCTCAAAGTAAACTGTTGTGACCGTTTTTCGTCGTCGTCCTTCTGTTGAATTTTGCTTAAAATAATTCCAATCAAAACATCCTTTGTTAGTGATTTTTTTTAAATAACTAGGTCAAAGATATCGATATCCAATATTCTCGCCGTTATTAAAACTAAGTTTAAAAAAACTTATTTACAAAACGCGTTGGAGCGGGTTGCGTTTTTTTGTGTTTTTGTTGTTTTTACAAAGAAAATCCAGAAATAATCAAAATTACCCGAACTACATAGTTTGTTCAATTGAATTGTCTGTGGGGGAGAAGGTGAGAATATCCGCACCACAGAGTCGCTTTTTGGTATATAGACATGTCTCAAGAATCATTTGATATAATTTAATGATATATATATATATGATTATATCCTAAAAATTCAAGTTTGTTAAAATGAAAAATATCTCCGCCCTGGTGTCCAGTGTTTTTTGTAATAAACTAATAGGGAAAATGTAAAAGCAATGTAAAAGCAATCCCTTTTTTCAAAGAATCATTGTACATATGTGGACAGTTGTTTTCAGACATTATCTGTATAACATGTACTAAGTAGTCAAGGTTGTTGAAATGAAACATTGGCCCCTCCCTGAGAATAATGAGAAATATAGGACGGACTGTAAAACATCTTCATCTCAGAACCATTTTACAAATTTAATTTTCATGAATAATCTTAATTTCATAATTGAGTATAAAGTGTGTTCCCTTGGTTAACTTTGTAGTTAATATTACACTGGAGTAAAATTGATTTTATACAGCGTTTGAAAGAGGAAATTGACAATTCTTGGAATACATGTAAAGCGTTGACTTCGAAGAACTGAATAGTAAAAATGAACACCGTTGTGTAATGCTTTCTTTGCCTTCGGGGTCAACTTTGCCTTCGGTGACCCCGAAGGCAAAGAATTGCCTTCGGTGACCCCGAAGGCAAAGATAATTTAACACAGCGTTCTTCATTTAAAAAAAGAGAGTAAAAAACACGTCTCGGGAATCTTTGCCATATATAACTTTTGTATGACATGTTTTAGCAGAGTTAATAGTCTTTATTGTCTTAGATATGAATGCGTCTATTGCAATAAATACTGAAAAGGGGATACCATGGATGTAGCCAACACAAACAAGGTAAAAAGTGACAGACTCGGCTTCATTGAGTCTGTTTATGAGAGGTAATATAAAATGAAAAAAACAACATTTCACGCCCACTAGCACCGTCTTAAGCGGTATTCTACTTTAAAGCCACAGATATTGGGATTGATGATCACAAAGGACTAGTAAATAATAACACTATTGATGTGCAGACTCGGGCGACGTTTTTCAGTCGCCACACAGCACTAAACAAACGCTAGTCCGAATGTCAATAAACACTGAAAAGGAGATTCCTTGGAAGTAGTAAACACAGAGTTGTAATTTTTTGTAAGTGTCATGTTGTTAATAAATTGTTTATGTTTGTTTTTTGAAATAGTTAATCACATATTTTATATATTTTGTAAATATTGCAAAATGATAGTTAATCTTAATATTTAGCAGTTCATGATACAAGAAATAAATACTGCATAATAATGTTAAAGACATCACACCAGAATCAAAAGATCACGGACATTTTACAGCTAGAGACGATCACAAACTTGTTAATCCTGTACTGTGGACAATATTTATTGAGGCCCTGACATAATTTTATATAAGACTACAATGTGCAATGATTCTTACAATTGCTAAATGTCTTACTGTTTGGAATAGAAACACTTAAATATGGCAGATTAAAAAGGTAAAATCTGCAAATTCAATTTATTTTATTATAACAAATATGTATAGACTGAAATAATACACAATAAACAACATTACAATCATGACAAAATATCCTTTCTAGTCCCACATATGTCCCATGTATGGTATTTTTTCAGATACAAATTATGAGCCAAGTCGTATTATCATAACAGACCCTTTTGCAAAACAGCTTTTATTATCGACAATCAAAAGTTGTGACGTTTACAAAACTCCCCAGAATGACATTTTCAGTATGGACTCTTATTTACTGAGATCTTTTAATAACACACTAAACATTTTTCACGACAAAAGGCTAGGTTCTTGTGATGATATACTGTACATTTTAAAAACAAACTTAGCTGGTGTCATTGGAAAGAAAACATTAGTATGGATACCGACATCGAATTTGGTTAAGATGGGTCACTTTATTGTTCAAAGACTGTATTTGGAGACCATTTTAGAAGACCCAATTAATGTAAAAAAGGAGTATGATAATGGACCTTCGGAAACGGCCGAGCACGACACATACGAAATATTGCAGTCTCGGTTTGATTGAGACTGTTCATGAGCGGTAGTGAAATATGCTAGCTACCGCTCACGCCCTCTAGCCCCGGGTTGAGCAGAACTCAATATTCATAAAATCAATAGTACAAAATTTTAACCATCCCGAAGATGGCATGCATATGGCGGTGGACATGGAGTATACTGCTTCATTATTATTAAATTAACAATATAATATATGTTGTCTTAAACTTAAACAAAATCAATACTAAAAATATTGAAATTAAATCATGCTGGTACTGTTACACATAAAATTTAGAAATAATTAAATCGGATTTAAAATTGTTTGTCGGGGCCTCAAAAATATTGAAATTAAATCATGCTGGTACTGTTACACATAAAATTTAGAAATAATTAAATCGGATTTAAAATTGTTTGTCGGGGCCTCATAATATAACAGTACATACCCATCTCCAGTTTTGCATGAAATTCTCGTACTTCTCACGATGCATGAAAAAAACAATCATAATTATGCCCCCACTATTTCTATAGGATGGATTAGGCTGGTGTGATGTCTTTAAAGGATAAGGTATGATAAGGGGGTATTTTGGCCCCCAATATGTTCAAAATGCAAAAATATATATTTACATATAATCTGTTGTGCACGTTGAAGTAAATTGATCATATTTTATCTTCAAAATATATTTTTATTTATTTTATTTATCTAGAAGAATTAACAGGGTCTCAAAAAATTGCATTTTTGGTAAATTTGTTATATTTTGTACCTTTCTGGGCAAGATTTTAATCCTAAAAATATAGAGCGCACCTCCGAGCATGCACAGTTTTTTGGCTGATGGTGCATCTCTATCAAGTACCTAGTTTCAACAAAAAATCACCTGTGCTCGAGAGACTGATCGAAAACTGCTGAAAATGTCAAAAATGTTGTTTGTGAGACTCTTAAACTCATTTAGAGCCTTCAAACATACTTGTAATGAGTTTTAATATTGTTCAGTTCATTTGTAGCTAAACTAGATTAAAACTTTCAATATTGGGGGCCAACATACCTAGTCCTTTGAAAACAAAATTAGAGTAAATGTGTAATTATTCGAGCGTTTATAGTTAAAATATATTAAAACCGAAAAATGTAGTATTCAAGTGTTTACCTAGGCCTATGTAATTTGATGAATTGGATGGGATTATAGAATGTTTGTGTGAATACCAGCGATAATGCTATGCAGTAATTTTAATGATATTATTTATGATGTAATATGTATGTTGCTTCCATTTGCATTACCTGTCATAGTATTGTGAACATTTTTTTTGTATTTCACAGGCCGTAAGGCCTATTGAAATTATGAAAATAATAGAAAAGTGTAGTATCATAAATCTATAATGCACACTAATTTAGGAAATTAAATGGACATTTATTAAAAGTACAGTATTTTTGCGACAGTATTGTCTAAGTTAGAACTTAAAGACCAACGAATATACGATCTTGTCATCAGATAATCAAGATGCATGGCCGTAACAGAAATTCACTTTTTACACAAAGTTGAATAGTGAAATATAACATGTTTCCACGGAAACCGCTTAGTTAATACCAGGTTTATTGAAATTGGCCTCATTCTCCGAAAGGTGTGTTCTCACTTTGCCAACGTTTTAAATCTAGGTACAAATGTAAGGAAAACAAAGTGAGAGTGTATTGTTACCGTGTGTTTTAATACATTATGCGATAAGTATATAGAGGATATTTGTTGGATTAGAGTGAATATAGGGTTTATTTTCATCAAGAAGTGAGAAAACATATTTTCACGAGTGTTTTAGTACGAGTGGAAATATTTGAGTTTCCTCACTTCGAGATAAAAAAATAAAACCTATATTCTCGACCAAACAACAAATGTTCTTTTTATTTAAGAAATAGAACATCGTTTACTGTGAATTATCGTTTAATATATCACGGTTTGGAGTTCAATTGTAAATGGCCATCAAAGCACCGCTTCAGTATAAAAAGTTATAGAGTAATAGAAACCTTTTTCTCAAAAAACGTTGGTCTTATTTAAATGGCACTAGGTCGCATTATACCTTGGGTGATGTCTGGCTTGATAACATTGTAATTGTTGTTTGGTTTAATGCGCGATTTTGGTTGACCGTTTCAGTGAAAGCTAAATTTCTTGTTAAGACATTTATACCTACTTGTATGTTCTGAAATTGTAACAATTGATTTCAACATGTTAATACTCTGTATTCATTAAGTGTTGCTAATTTTAAGGAACGTTAGCAAAATGTTTGTCGATATAGATGTGTGATATTTAAAGGAGAACATTTAGGATATATATATTTATCACATAACGTCCCTTGTTAGCAGTGTCGAACACCCATTTAATATTCTATTTATGACACACGTGTAATACAACCTGGAACGATTTTGATTGGTTGAGTTAAACCTGTAACACTACGCAAGTTTATTAACTGAAACTATTTTATTTATTACAAATTCACCCAGATCTGAGTCATAAACGTATTATTTGTGACAGCTTATAAAAATAATGCACGTTATACAAAACATTGTTGTTGGTTTGTTAAAATGTTGGCGTAAACTGCTATTTTGTAAAGAGGTAAAACACGAACTCTTTTAATAAGCAACGTTATGTGTGAGACGCGACGTTACGACGTCACATATTTTATGACGTTTTGGCGCTAAAGGGTGTCTGATGTCGTGGCGGTTCTATGTCCATCTGAATTATTTTTTACTAATTTGATTGCAATTTTATGTGATAAAAAGGATCTTAAACTCGTTCCCATCCCATATAAGAGTTATGAAACGAGTTATGAATTATTTTTAATTTTAACTCGCCAAAAGGCTCAAAAGGCTCGTTAAAATTAAAATAATTCATAACTCGTTTCATAAATCTTATATGAAATGGAAACTCGTTTAAGATCCTCTATATACATTCTTTTTCAAAGTGTGTGCACGAATATATAATAAGAAAACAAGAACTGCAGGATATCATGTCAAAAACAGAAGGATATGTCCTGATACCTAGTGTTCTGGCGAGTTTGGACTTTTTCATGAATTGATATGAATATATTAAACTTGTTGTTTTTCTTGTTTGGTACAATTCAGTGATTCTGTTTTAAGTTTACTTTCCAAACATTGAGTAGTTTGCATATAAAATTGTATATGTATACATAATGATATCTTGTGTATATTTATCTTGTGTATATTTTGTCATTTGTTTGCTTAATCTAAATAAAACACTTATATTCCTTTCTTTTGTAGTTGTTATGTTTTAACTAATATCACCATGTTTAGAAGACCAAACATAATGAAATTCAAGTATACGGCGACATATTACATCTGGGGACCAGCTAATTATCATTGTAGTAATTACCGGTAGTTAATATTGCCAAGTAGACAAGAAATATTTCTTTTATTGTCTGAAAGCGAGGTAAGAAATAAGTGCACATTAAAGGGAATTATGTGTTATTATCTATAGTTAAGCTTTACGTAATACATACTTAAGGAAAAAAAAAAGCAACTTTTTAAGGGTCGGTATGTATATATGATAAAATAGGATAAGTTTATTATCAAAATTTCATTCGGCAAATAGCCCATGAGGATATACATGTACATGTTTAGTCATAATATACAATATTCACAACAATCATATTTTACAAATGAACTATATCATTTTTGTTATGATCAAATTATATAGTGCATTTGTAAAATTATATATGTTTTATAATTCCTTTCATTTGCGTGGAGAAGTCTTTTAGCCACTACAGTTGCACACAATATACAGGTTAGATGTGCTTAATTTAAACATGTACTACCAACAAACACGTTTGAGAATTAAATCAATTATTTGCAAACGAACATTAATTTCGTTTATTAAAAGATTTGTAAACAAAAATAGCCACGTTTCTAATTTCTTTTTGACATTCTGAGCTAATTAACAAAATAAGTTTCCGCAAATTTGACCTATTCCAATAGAATTATTTTATATATTGTTTTCTAAACTCTGAGTATATAGGACATTATCAAACATAAAATGAAACACAGCTTCTAGGATATTACAAAATTTACATTTTCTCTCATTTACTGGAATTCATAACTTTCGCATCCGGTCAACTTCCGGTAGGTTGGAGATATTCAGTAGGTGAAAATAAAGGGGTTTACTCGGACTTTATACTCAATCTCTATATGAAAAATGAAAATATTAGACCATGATTTAAATTAAATGTAATCATATTGGTGTTTTAAAATCAGACAACACCAAAAGAAGATACATAGATGTACACAAAAAAATAAAGCTCGTAATATAATTATCACACCAAACTAGTTTTATAAAGGGCTAAAGTCAGTTGAGCACCAACAATAAACACCGAGTTTAACCCCTACCAGATTGTGGAGGTCTTTTATTTTATTGATCACTGATTGGTCAATTATTTTGATGATGTCATGTGAAAGTTATGAATTCTATTATGTTTATTCCAACGTCCTGCTTCTATTTCTAGTCTGTGCCAGGAGTCTTAATTTTGTTATGGCAATTCTAAATTTTTAAATATTACAAATATTAAGAAAAGGTTGAAACCTAAAAACACATATAGTTATAAAAGCGTGCACTACTTGAATCAGCTAGTCTACTATTCCAAATCTGGATAAAGTTGTCATGTAATCTCTGTTTAACAACATCAGAAACAGTTTAGGATTACCCCCAGTTTGGGCTAACCACGTATCATTGAATCCCAAAATGCATAACATTAATATTTTATCATTACATGATCACTGCTTAATTCCATTAAGTGATGGGAAAGGTTATATTAGCAAATTTTATAACAGATATTTCGACAATAAACACGTTCAAAACATTTTTTATTGAAAAAATGTGACAACCTGTTTAAAATTACCTATTAACTGTTTTAATGTTACAATATGCAACTTGTTAAGCCGAAATTAAGGTTTTTATTTCATACACCAGCCAACCCCATTGTCACTTCTTGGAGAAGGGGTTGGAAGGGGTATGAAAGTTAAAACTCGGACCATGTGATGTATATCTAATTAAAGATGCCCAATTTTTCATGTTCGGTTGAGCTATTAATCATTTAACATCAAAACATATATTTGTTTTACATATATTTTTTATTTAAACCCAATATTTTATAATATTAAAATGACGAT